>JAHWFP010244187.1:51270-90712 GCA_023313725.1 Lithobius niger
CGAGAAGTCACAACAAAAAACCGGCTCTAAACGGGGGCTGCCCTATAAGTATCACAATATTTTCGTGTAAACGGGAAACCACAACAATGCTCTATAAAACTGGACATAAACGGGGGGCTGCCCTTGGTGTAACAGTATTTTCATACAACCGGGAAATCACAACAATGCTCTATAAGACCGGCCATAAACGGGGAGCTGCCCTAGGTGTCACAGTATTTTCCGTCTTGTTTTCGAAACCTATGCTTTCCGTCCTGTTTTCGAAAATAATCTTGTAAAAGCAGTTGCTACTGAAATAGGTAGAGTTCAAAATTAATACGGCGACTTGCGGATTCGGACGCGGAGGAGATAGTATTAGAATCCAGAAAATCCTTACAATACTACGTGTTTCGGTTCAGCAGCAAAATAGGTGTTTGCTCGGCTAAAGATACAAGATGGCTGCCTCCAGTGTGTTGGAACCTACGTCGTGTCTGTACTCACATATCTTCGGTGTGAAAACAGCGGTGTTTTTGGATTTTGGACGTCAACTATTTTGCGATCTATCAATAAAAGAAGTTGAGAAGTCAGAGTTGTGATTATCAGACTGTATGTCGACTCGAGACTACACACTACAAAATAATCAGGTTTGTTGGTTGGTGCCCTCCCCCCACCCCACACACAGAGGGTGGTGGCTCATGGGTTTTGCCTACAGTCCGACCCTGCAGTGATGACACTATTTGCCCCTCCTCCTCCCCACATAGACAGTTTATTCTGGCAGAGCTACTGGATCCTTGAGACGATGACTTCTCAGGAAATTCTTATTGTTCGCCACATTTAAGATCAGTACAAGCTTCACGGTGGAAGCTATACACCTGAAAGTGTAACAACAAAATATGGTGTAGACTAATGCCCGTATGTGCAATGAGGACTTTAGAACGATTCATTCCAAAGTTCAAGTTAAAGGGGGATTGCCACCAGATGACAAGCTGCAGCATCTATAGCCATTTGCCGATATCTAGTTCTGTCGAGCCATTCCTTTCAACAGGCGAAGGAATACACAAATAAATTTCTTTTTACACAACAAACAAGCCAAGTGCCTCCTCAATTGTTGAGTTTAAAGTTGGTGCGCCCACGTGCACCAGAAAGCAAGCGGTAAAGTTAAGCCTAACGACATCACGGGCGCTTTTTTCTATATATCGACCGTTATGAAATGCAAATTCTGAACCGCTAGGCGATGGTCGCCATCTAGTAACAGTGATATCGCTTACCTTGACCGCTTGCCCCCTGGCGCACGTGGACGCACCAACTTTATATTCAATAATTAAGGAGGCACGTGACTAGTTTTTTGGGTAAAAAAAATTACTTAGCGCATTCCTTCGCTTGCAGAAATCAAGTGCTACATAGAACTAAACGATGGCAGATGGCGCTAGGTGCTGCAACATGTCATTAGGTGAAGAGGTTCTTTTAAAGTAAGAAACTTTTGTTAAAGAATGACTGGTTATTAAAGAACCTAACTCCAACTTTGAGTGAAGGCCAAGAGCTTAAAGGAATACTAAACCCTGCAACAATGAATTTTTTTTATCGATAGTTTAGGTACCAGAATTAATCTTAACAGGTATCCGACGTCAATGGGTGTTAGTGTTTAAGCCGTACGAATTTTTAAACTAACTGATTTAAGCAGACGACGCACAAGCTCTGGAGAAAATCCCGTTTGAATCACCACGCGTCGTGACGTCATTACTTTTACGGCGCCTTCCACCTGTCTGCGTGACCAGCGCGTGCGCCAGAAACAAAACGGCATCGCCTCGGACTCTCGTAGTGCGGGCATTTTTGGCATCTACACTACGACAGGTCATCGCTGGCGGGATCCCACGTGTCTTCTGGCTTCTTTGGTGTTTTCTTAGCGATCTCGCTTTTTTTTTGCCTTCCGTTTACCACTTGCAATAGGTTCAAACTGATAAGGCTGCAACGAATTGACAGCGACAGCGTTGTTGGTAGCCATGTTTGTTTACAAGCAGAGAGTGGTCGCGCGCGCTGCACGATGGGAAGGATGCGCTCCCCACTTCCGTTATGGTTTTGACGTCACGCTGCTTCCCGAAACCTCCATAGTCGCGAGCTCTCGTGGTGCTACGTTTGGTTGGGTGTCTTAAAACACGCACTTATTTTAATTCATTACGACGTAAGTAAGAAGGCGTGCGACATTTTATAAGTTTTGAAAGGGTTTTTAGGGTCTTAGCTATCATTAAAAAAATTGGAAAAGTGAGGGTTTAGTATACCTTTAAAGTTAAAGTCAGTCTTGAACTAAAAGTTTAAGCAGTCACTGTACGTTATGGGCGTTATTCTACACTTACCTTACTCTTCTTGCCACCCCTCGTGCGTTGAATATTGTCTGATTAGGATCGTCTTAAAGTTCTACACCAACTACGTTCCTTTGCAATATACATGACGTCGTCTTAGTCGAGTTTCTTGTTGCCGGGTGCCGTACTTAATTCCAGTGGTCGAAGGATATCACTTGAGTTTGAGACGGTTCTTTTAACTGTATTTTTTTTCCTTGGGTCGGTGGCGTGCGAGACCAACTGCTTTTAAGAGCAGCAAGTTGAGGACATCAAAGGGACCGACTAGTAGATGGCTTTCCTTTTATTCTTGGACGTTCGTTTCCCTCTTAAATAATTCATTTTACTTAGTTTTAAAAGCGTCTGATGAATCAACAAGGGGAATTACTTCAAAATGCGTTTCTGTATAGTTGTTAGAGGGTGATTTCATCAATTTTTCATTGTTTTTAGTTCTTGGTCTCGTATCGTAAACAGGGGCGCATCGAAAAGCAAAATATTGGAGGGGGAAGGGGGTTGTGAAGGCGAAAATTGTCAGGCTGATTTCTATTACACAAACATTTTGATGATTAAAGAAAAATTATTTCTTCCGTTTTGTCTTGGTATAGATTCTTTCCGCCTCCTGACATTTCCGACGTAGGGTGGCCGCTCGGTAATTGTTTGGAAACCTTACTTTTCACGCTATCGACCTTATTCACCTACCTATCGATTCCTTTCGTCGTTAGGGTTCCGAAAATCATAACGAAAACGTGTGCAAACGCTTTTTTATTTTAAAAAAATTTTATTAAAACACGCTAAAACGCTACGCACTACTGTCGTTCCATCATCGCGATGCTGCGAGGTGAATGGACAACAAGAAAACCTGATTCCGCCGTGCCCCTGAGTATACGGAAATTATCTCGTTCCGGTAGCAGACGAAATGGCTGAAGCAGACGAAAAATTGGTTGGTGTATATCGATATTTACGGCCGGAATCACAGACCGCAGGGGCGCGCTTCGCGCGCATTATTATATACATCGAGAATTGGTGTAGTCAGAAAAAGTATGACGCAAGCATTTGTGAAACAAGGAAGTAGCATAATTTGTTCCTTGTTTCACAAATGCTTGCGTCATACTGTTTCTGATTACACCAATTCTCGATGTATATGATAATGCGCGCCCCTGCGGACTGTAAATCCGGCCACAAATATCACCGTCTGCCTAGGAAAGAGATAATTTTCGTTTAGTAACGTTCTGGTTGAAATCAGGTTTAGCTGCCGCTTCTAGCTTGTTGTGCGTAGCGTTTTAGCGTGTTTTAATAATTTTTTTTAAATAAAAAAAATGTTTGCACACGTTTTCGTTATGATTTTTGGAACCCTAACGACAAAAGGAATAGATTGGTAGGTGAATTAAGTCAATAGCGTGAAAAGTAAGGTTTCCAAACAATTACCGGCCGCTCACCAAATCAGACAAATGTATCGCGACGAAACGTTGCGAGACAAAACGTCGCATCCGGTGGAGAGACCCCCACCAGACATAACTAGGAGTTTCGTTTTGTTGTCGTGAGGCGCCTAAATTCGCCTAAATACGTCTCGGGGCAGTGTTTCATCCGGTGTGCGGCGCTCAACCCAATTCTGTGGTTTTGGATATGTCTGCAGACAGGTTACGACAAAATGTTTTGTCGTGCAACTAAACGTCTAATTTGGTGTGCGGCCACCCTAAGGCTCACTTTTCCGGTTATGTGGTTAGAGCGGACATGGCCGTAGGTGGACATGCTTGAGATGTCTATAGTTTGTTTCACATTATGTTCGCAGGAAACTGACTGTATGACGCCACTTTTTTTTTTTCACTAGGGTGAAAAAACATGTGGATATCACACTTTTAGACTTTTCACAGTTACTGTTAGAGTCCACGAGTGGTACAGTTACGTGTTTTTTGCATTCGTAGTGCAAAGAAACGTGACATCATACAGTCAGTTTTATACAAACATAATGTGGAACAAGCTATAGAGCAGTGACATTTGCCGCCATATTGGCACCAGTATGGGATTTGGAGGGCATAACTACAAGATGCACTACATAAAAATGGAGGGAAAAACAACGGAAGAGCGGATTTCTTAGGCTTAAAATAACGTTGTTTTCTCCAACAACAAAAATCGCGCGTTTTAGGTCTAAGAAATCACTCTTCACAGCATCGGCTTCAGTATGACGCCCTTCTGTTTCTCTTTGAAGTGCCCCTTGCAGCTAACCCATTAAGGCTCCAGCACAGAGTTATATGCAATAATAATACGTCGTGTCACTGCTCTATAGTAGGATGGATTAAAAAAAATGCTTCTGTTTAAAATTTCAAATAATAATAGTGCGGAAAAGTTGGTCTTCGACCTCCTAATCACTATCCCAAAAGGCAAAAAAATCTAAAAAAATTTATAGAGGTGCCCACCTGGGTGGGCCTAAAGTTTAAATTTATAGGTCAATGGGAAAAATCGCTAATTCTGCAAAAATGATTTTTGACTAGTTTAAAATACAGCTTTTTACATTATTTCATTTTGTACTCTTAGAGACCACCAAATGAAGTCAGAATCCGAAACAATATTTTTCTTCCAGAACATAATGCGAAATATCGGCCACCAAAACAGGGAAAAAAAAGCATGTTTTGCTAATTTTTTTTAATGTTTAATTCTCCCAACTTTTAGTGGTCTCTGATAGTACCAAATGAGACAATGTGAAAAGCTGTATTTTAAACTAATCAAAAATTATTTTTTCAGAATTAGTGGTTTTTCCCATTGACTTTAAACTTTAAACATTGATATTAAACTTTAGGCCCAGATAAGCACCACTAAAAAATTTGTAATTTTTTTTTTCCTTTTGGGAAAGAGATTAGGCGGTCGAAGATGAAATTTTCTGCACGATTACGATTTGAAATATACAAAAAGCGACCCAACGCGGCCAACTGTGGAACCATTTATCGCGACCCAGACGAGTGATGGAACATGCGACAATATTATCATAAGTAATATCCCGAGTGCAAGGGTAGTTATCGATAATATTTTGGAGCACGAAAGTTTCTGCTCCCATTAAACTCGTGAGTGCTATGTTGACTAATTATTAAGATCTTATTGCCAACTCAAGCACGAACGAGTTTAAGGGAGCAAAAATTTGAGTGCTCCGCTGCAGGAGGGGTATTTAGGAGGGGTATTTAGAGAATTATTTTATCAGTTTATTAATAAATTAGTTACAAACATTCATGGGCGTGTGTAAGAAGTTCTGCATTTTATATTAATGTTGTTGTACGTTTATTAATTTTTTAGCAAGTCTATTAGTTGAGGCTTACGTAAAATAGCCTTTCACTTTCGGAGTTTCAGTTTCGTTTTTTTTTATTAATACGCTTCACTCTGCAGACGTTCGCAAGTTATCTCTTTAGAAACTATCACATAATGTCACCAAATATCTTTAATTTACGTATTAGTAAAATTATCCTAAATTTTTCTGTAGCAATTAAATTGGTAATTATATAGAACAACGCCTTTTCAAGCTATCGACATAATTCAACTACCTGTGGACTCCTTTCGTCGTTGTGGTTCAGAAAATCATAACGAAAACTTGCGCAAACGATTTTTTCTTTTGTAAAATAAGTTTTAAAACACGTTAAAACGCTATTGACAACCGTGGTTAGGCCGCCATAATGCGCGACGGTGGGAGCGCAACAAGAAAACCTGATTTCGAACAGAACATTAGTAAACGGAAATTATCTCGTTCATTTGCGTTGGAATGGCTGAAGCGCTGATTTGTGATGGATGCGAACTGTCGTTCTATAGTTTCTATATCAATATTTCTTTATAGTGTGAAACATCGTCCGGGGGGCGCGCTTCGCGCGCACTATTATATACATCGAGAATTTGTGTAATCAGAAATAGTATGACGCAAGCGTTTGTGAAACAACCAAGTGTCATAATTTGTTCCTTGTGTCACAAATGCTTGCGTGATTCTATTTCTGATTACACAAATTCTCGATGTATATAATAGTGCGGACGGTATTTCATACTGAAAAAAAATTTTCCCGGGAAGGATATAATTTCCGTTTACTAATGTTCTGGTCGAAATCAGGTTTTCTTGTTGCGCTCCCATCGTTGCGCGTTATGGCGGCCTAACCACGGTTGTCAATAGCGTTTTAACGTGTTTTAAAACTTATTTTATAAAAGAAAAAGGCGTTTGCGCATGTTTTCGTTATGATTTTCTGAACCACAACGACGAAAGGAATCGACAGGTAGTTGAATTATGTCGGTAGCTTGAAAAGGCGCTCTTCTATATAATTACCATTAAATTAGCTATACGTTTTTACATCCATATTCGTTATTTATTTGTTATCTAATCGCAAACACTAATCTAATGCTGTCGAAGCCCGCCGTCTAAGTTCCTGTTTAGTCAGTCTGTTGCTCGCTGTCTTGGTTGCTATGGAAACGAATCCGGCATCGCTATTGAAAACGGTTAAAATAAGTTCAACTGACAATTCCTGGAGTGAAGATGCATTACAAACGTGTACGTACATTGTATAGCGCCTGTGAAGCACATTTATTATCGTGTAATGCGTTACCGACAGCAGCAGCAATAAACGAATCGGGTCTAAAGACCAATTCTATACCGCCATGTTAAAAGATTCTTCTTTATGACGGTTTCGTTAGTTAGCACCAGTCAGAAACAGAAGTCGTTGTCGCAATTGACGCCCCTTCGAAAACAATTAAAATTTAACGTAACATAAACTTCTCTCACATACTGAATTTAGCTGCTCATTCTTTAATAACTGATTAATTAGGCCTTCCTCGCAATTTTAGGTATGCGAATCTGGTGTTGTGTGATGCCAACTAGTTGTGATTATCATATCAATAATGCACTAAAACAAAACGCTTATCACTTATTAATCGCCCCCTTGGTAGACCATTGAGTGCTGATCAGAATTAGAGGGCTGTGATTGGCACATATACGTCAAAAATCTCCCTTTCCCATTGGCTAAAAAATAACGACGGAGATACTCATGGTCATTCCATTGAGACCTATAGGGTCTCTTTTATATCCCTCCTGACGAAAATAACAAGAGGAAACCTCCTCTTAATGGGTTGTATACGCATATCTAAACTTCCACGTATTTTTTTAATGCAGTTTTTCGCAGCATTGCAGCATCGTTTCTCATCACAACTATAAGGTTCAGTGTCCCGTGTTCATGGGTGTGTACGACTATTGTAGAACATAAATGAACGTCCGTCGTAGCAGTCATTGCAAGGGCGGATTAAACCGAAGGGCAGACTGGGCAGTAGCCCCTCCAAGGCAAGTTAAACTTTGCAAAAATTGCTGAAATAGGTTAACATCCCTGTCAATAGCCGCATAAAAATTCATGGAAATTAGTTAAAAATTACTCAGCGGCCTCCTCCAAGACCACGAGCTAGAGCAGCCGTTGATTTGTTGCAGCACCGGACTGCTAGGACCGCTGCTTGTTTATTTCTATAGTTTACTAGCAGTCGTACCCGACATCGCCCGGAGTTCTGTTTCGGTGGTTGCTCTCCAGTTTTCGGTCGGTGTGGCCTGAACATTGAATGTGATATGGAGTTTTGCTTCCTGGAATTGCTTCCTGGAATTTTCCATTCTCTACCTCCCTCTTTGCTCCCATCATCTTCCTATCCTCTTCCTCCCCAACTCCCTCTCGTCTCTCACCCCTCCTTTCCTCCCTTCCCGCTCCCTATCCTCTACTGGCCCCTCTACTTTCCGTCCTTCCTTGGTTTCAAAGATCGTGGGTTTGATTTCCCGCTCAGGCAGTCTGACATATAAGTCCAAAAGGCAACGTAAATAGGTTTGCGTCTGTATTTATTTAACTCTTGTTGAGCCTTTGGCTTACCGTCTTTTAATTTCTTCCTCCCTATGCTGCGCTTAGTTGAATTTCGATGGGCATTTCCCTCCGCCTTCTCCTCTCCCTCCTCCTTTTGCTGGATTTTGCAAAAAGTGATTTGCTCTCCATCCCAAACAACCCAAACAATATGTGCCAATTTCAAAGGGTTTAAAGGGTTTAACGAGCGTTAACCACTCCTGGTCATCTGCCCGAAGCCCTAAGGCCCTATGTCAGCAACAGCCAGATTCCCAGGCGGTCACCCACCCAAGTATCAATCCAGCCCAATTTCAACTTTTCAAGGCAACAATGCAAGGATTTATCTAATGTTAAGTTTGGCATTGTTGCATAATAACAATGTTTAAAACAATGTAAAATAATCAATTTGGTCGTTTGGAGCTCCCTAACTCCTGAACCACTCGACTAATTAGAAAGGTCCATATGAAAAGGGCACATCTCACACCAATATCTGCAAAATGAGCTAAGAACCAGCTTTATTCACCGCATGAAAGAATGTATTTTCGTGATACAAGAAAAACATAAGTAGTAAGTAATCTGCCCCAAAACAAAACTTGTTTAGGATTCCCGCCAAGCTTTTCGGCCGTGTGAAGCCGTGATATCAAACGCCGAGCTCTTTCGCTAAGCTAATCCCACCAAGTAATAGTTCGAAGGTTAAATGAAATATATGAAAATTGCTTACTGCGTAATTTTCATTTTTTTCATTTAACGTTTGAAGTCTTAGTCGGTGGGATTAGCTTGGCGAAAGAGCTTGGCGCTTGATATCATGGCTTCACATGGCCGAAAAGCTTGGCGGGAATCCTTAACAATCTTTGTTTTGGGGTAGATATCAGATCTTTTTGATCCAAATTAATGAAATACATTTTTTTCTTAGTAATTATGCGACGGAAACACCAATCTAGTTTTCTGGTCCACAATTTTTTTTGGGGGGGGGGGAGGGGTATTAGATTTCTTTACATTTTGAGGACAGCAGTCACCTTTTTTTCATATGATTAGTATTTCTTAGACGCACGGATTTATTTAATGTTCTGTTTGGCATTGTTGCATATTAACAATGTTTAAAACAAAGTAAAACAATCAATTTGGTCGCTTAGAGGTCCCTAACCCCTGAACCATTCGACCAATTAGAAGAGGCTTTATGGAAAGGGCACATCTCCATAGAAATACCGGTAGAATGAACTAAGAACCAGCTTGATTCACCGGATGGAAGAATTTATTTTCGTCATACAAAAAAAGCGTTACTAGTCGTAGTAGTTAGTAGCCCAAAACAAAACTTGTTAAGGATTCCCGGCAAGCTTTTCGGCCGTCTGAAGTCGTGATATCAAACGCCAAGCTCTTTCGCCAAGCTAATCCTACCGGCTAAGAGTTCGAAGGTTAAATGAAATATGTGAAAATCGCTTACTTATAATTTTCAATTATTTCATTTAACCTTTTAAGTTTTAGTCGGTGGGATTAGCCTGGCGTTTGATATCACGACTTCACACGGCCGAAAAGCTTGGCGGGAAGCCTTAACAAGTTTTGTTTTGGGGTAGATATCAGATCTTTTTGGTCCAAATTTATGAAATCCAATTTTATTTCTTAGTAATTATGACGTGGAAACACCAATCTAGGTCCATTTCCTTTTTTTTTTTTGTTGGCTTTCGTTACATTTTGAGCACAGCAGTCACCTTTTTTTCATATGGTCAGTATTTCTTAGTATTGCACTATCTCCTTACAAATACAATTAATTTATTTAATGTTCAGTTTGGCATTGTTGCATAAAAACAATGATTAAAACCATGTAAAACAATCAATTGGTCGTTTGATGGTTCCCAACCTTTTTCAAACCGCGACCCCTCCTAAAAAAAAGTTTTTCCATGACCCCACCATGAAAGTAAATTCCTTCGTTCGTCGGTTTCACAACTAGGGGGTCTGGGGAAGCGTTGTGAGCTCCCCCAGCAGGGTCCGTGGCAGAGCCCCGGGAATCCAACGCTTTTTTTGCATCTTAAGGATTTTAAACGTTGTCATTTGCTTATATATATAAAAAAAAAACCCTCGTATTGTATAGAGTTATACAATATACAGTATAATCAATAATCAGTAGTAATAGCCCTAGGGCTTTTGTGCATAATACGGCTACGGTTTTCGCACGAAGCCTGGAACCTGACATTAAAACTAACGAATGCTAATTATTTTGCAATTATATCCCGAGCGCGTAGCGTGAGCGGTACAATTTCAAATTAATTAGCATGAGTTAGTTTTAGTCTGGTTACAGGCTGAGTGCGAAAACATTTTTAGCCGTACTATCCACAAAAGCTAGAGGGCTGTTTTACTGGAGTATACTATATCCCAATTCAAAATAAATAATAACAAAAGGATTAAGCGCATTATTTGTGTTTATTAATATTTATAACGTAATGCTACGTTTTATTAGCGTACCAATTTATCAGTTCATAAAATTATTTGTCTCCAACGAGAAGTTATAGGCGATGCTGCTGTCGGTGACTTTTTCCTGTTAAATGCACCGCATCAACTATAGGCATTGATGAAAACCGCCGAGAGATGGCGCTGTATGTGTTCCTATACTAATTTTTAATCGTTTGCTAATAATTACCATGGGATCGAAGAACTAAAAGACTAATGCAGTAAAAATAAAAATTATTTATGCCAAGAGATCGCCAAAAAAAAATTATAAGAAACTAGCGTAAAAAAGTATAAAGTTTGATGTAAAAATACGAAATTCATAATGAATATGTCGAGTTCTCCTGCTAGAGTATACGAATCAACAGTTGCTACAATTGATTAGTAGTTACCATCTGTTTTAAACTTAGCTCGGCAAGTTGCGCATGCGTACAACGAAAAGGAAGAAGGGGTGTTATCGAGGAAGAGGGGTATTACCGAGGAAGAGGTGGTGTCATCACCGGTAATACCCCTTACTCGATAACACCATCTCTTCCTCTACCTTCCACCATGGTAGTAAGCGGGATATACTCGTTATAATTATTAATTATCACATAAGATAAGAAATATTATTTACATTTACATTATCAGAACTTCCGAAGTATCATAATTATCATTAATGATATGGTTGTAGTTGTTTTTTGGACACTAGTTCACGAATGTTTGGCTCAATATCACTGAAAAGATTTAAAAAAAAAATTAAAATATTTTTTTTCCGGCTTGTCTCGCGACCCCCGAGAGGACGCCCGCGAACCCATTTGGGGTCCCGACTCATAGGTTGAAAACCACTGGTTTAGAGGTCCCTAACCCCCGAACCACTTGACCAATTAGAAGAGGCCATATGAAAAGGGTACATCTCCAGAGCAATACCTGTGAATTGAACTAAGAACCAGCTTTATTCACCGCATCGAAGAATTTATTTTCGTGATACAAAAAAAGCGTTACTAGTAGCCAGTAGTAGTAAGTAATTAGACAAATATCAACGTTATTCACGTCGTTTTTTTAACAAGAAAACGTTAAGCTATGTGACTTTTATGTTGTCAGGCGACCAAAGTCTCCCGATCCAACAAGTTTCAGCCTTTTCTGTCGCATTGTTATTTATCCTCAGATGGCTGAAAACAGCCAAACTACCTTTGCTGTAAAAACACAACGTGTCTAGTGGTTGCCATGCTCATAAATATATTTTATCTGGATGTTATCGTTTTATCTTGGCGGGCAACACACTAGCGTGTGTCTTGATCTGCTCTGTAGACTAGTAGAATACAGGACAAGGATCAGGGTTTTAGTGTTGGCCAAAATCTACGTGTTCATTCGCGTTACTACATCTCGAAAGTCATTTGGTTTTAGGTTCGTCAACAGCATCAGGTTGACAGAATTATGGTGCAACTCTTTGCGGTGTCCCATAAAACCTTCAAGGCCGGAAGTCGGTTAGAAACACGCCAAAAACAGAACGCAAACATTTTATGATGGGCAAGAAACACACTCATGCCTGCCTGCAAGCACTAGGCTGCAGCTCTTCACGTTTAAGAAAGAGGTTAACTTCGAGATGACCAATTCCTAGAAAGATTCACTGGATATAAAACAAACTGCAACTGTCTCTCACTATAATTTATTTTAAGCTCTCTATCTGGCGAATCTTATTTTGGCCTGTAGATTGTATATGGGAATTGTATATAGAGAGAAATCGTTGTTGTGTGTCATTGTATTTTTATACACCAGGGACGACGTTAAGGGGGGGGGCGCTCGTCCCCCTAAATTTTTGGCCGCCCCCTGCCCCCCCCCCCCCACACCATCAGATCAAAATCAGACGTATAAACGAAGAAAATTCTGGTAACGTGTTAAGAAAACTACGTTAGTTTCTTTCACATCGACAGGAAGGACTTTAGGTCACATCAATAGAGCCTAGGTTTTACTGTGAGAGTTGTAAAATCATCTTTTTTTTAGCTGGTTTCATAAATATAAAAAAAATGGTGTAAAAAACAGTTAAGAACGTTTGGTGTGAGAAAGAATTGCAAGAGTGTTTTTTTTTTTACTTTTATTCTTTTGTTTTTGGAGGGGGGACCGTAAAAGTAGCATTTTTCGGTTCGCCCCCCTGGCTAAAATTGCTGCCCCACTGCCGCCTCCCCACTGAAGTGATTCTAGCGTCGTCCCCGAGATACACAAAGTTTAATTGTTATTTCGTTGTTTTTTTAGTTGTCACCTCTGTTTTACACAGTCCACCCAGGGGCGTTCAGAAGGAGGGGTTGGGGGGGGGCGGTAGGAGTATGGGCTCTGTCCCTAGGCTCTTGCTTCATATCGAATCAGCCCAGTAGACGAAAAAGGCATAAAACGCAATCGTAAATAAAAACAAGAAACGTTCTCAAATTTCCCACGTACCCTAAGCGCACTTGTCTCACAGAAAGTTGTGGGGGGGGGGGGACCGCCAACAAAATATTTTGAGTTATAGACCCCCACCAAACTTACGAGTGGCCCCGGGCCCACCGCGAGCTGCATGCTGGTTTGTGATTGGAATATTAATTAGTATAACTAGCTGGTATAACCCTTCTAAGGCCGGCAGCATGTGTTATAACTTGTCAAGGTAACCCGTGGTTCTAACGGCGGCACTTGTCGGTGTGTAACCGTCGGTGGCTTCCATCAACCGGACTGCAGAGGAGCCGCTCGTGCGCTCCTCCTCCCCTGTTGGTGTGGTGTTGTTGACTGGTTCCCAATTATGGTAGGAGATGGCGCTCATGTTCCCGTCGTGCGCCTTTGCGAGCTATATTTACACGCGACATTGCTGTCTCTGATGATGGTAATGATGATGATAGTCCTCGCTCGCTCACGGCATTAATAATTATGTACTACATAATAACGAAACTTACACAAGCGAATAACGAAACTTATATAAATAAATAACGAAACTTACATAAGCGAATACCGAAATCTACATAAGCAAATTACGAACCTTACCCAAGCGAATAGACTACAAACAATTTCTTTTCGACCTTGAATAACGTCTATAGAGCAGTGACACGACGTAGTATTATTGTGTATAACTCTACGCTGGAGCCTTAATGGGTTAGCTGCAAGGGGCACTGCAGAGAGAAACAGAAGGGCGTCATACTGAAGCCGATGCTGTGAAGAGTGATTTCTTAGACCTAAAACGCGCGATTTTTGTTGTTGGAGAAAACAACGTTATTTTAAGCCTAAGAAATCCGCTCTTCCGTTGTTTTTCCCTCCATTTTTATGGTAGTGCACCTTGTAGTTATGCCCTCCAAAACTCATACTGGTGCCAATTTGGTGCCAATATGGCGGCAAATGTCACTGCTCTTATACGCCTATACGTCTATACGTCATCCGACAGGACGGAAGAGCCCTACAGATTTGCATATAAGATTTTTAAAGCTTATAACTCAGACCTATAAGAGACTAAAAATACAAATCAGTATGTGAATGAAAGCGCAAATTATTTTCGAATTTTATTGTTTACAGTTAAAAAGAATTAAGTCGATAAAACCATAGCGCTGTGAAAATGACGCGATTACTTGCTGTACTCACTGCCACACGCCTACGTATTGCTCACGTTAGTCGTAATGATTATACCGCTTCCTCACGGACAATCGCAGTGTCTGCTGGCGAATAAAATGCGCAGCATGAACGCAGCAATAAATAAATCAATAAATAAAAGCAAGCGATAAGTGGCTGCTCGTAGTACATAAAACAAAACATTCTTCAACGAAAACTTCGGAACCAAGTTACCACGTCAACAGCTTTACTCAAATTTCGATGGACAGACTCGATCCTGTCGATGTCACCCAGGAGAGATGGCGACCACACTGGGCTAGCGTGTTCCAGCAGAGGAACCAACAGCCAACTTAAACAAATCACAAACAACTTAAAAGCCCACGCTCTTAATTTACTACTGCCGGCGACTAAGATTTGGCTGAATTTTTAGGTGAAATTTGAGTAAAAAAAGTTAACTGGGAACCACTGTTTTCGTCAAATATCACTTAAAATCCAGTCTAATCTTCGGTCAGCAAGTAGCCGGTTCTTTACTTCTGTTTTAATTATATCAATTTTTTCAAGTTCTCACACTTTCACTGAAAACTTTTCATAGATTTCTGGAAGATCAACCACTTTGTTGCTAAATGCAAATTCTCTGTTTATGGCCAGGTTCTGCATTGTAGCCGGATGTTCTCCCAATCATGAATCAGTAGCGGCCGGTCTCTAGTTGTAACTGGATCAAAATGACTTGATTTAAAAAAAAATTCAATGCACGTCCGTCACGTGAACATATATTGTATCAAATTGAAGAGTATGGTAAAAGCATTCATGTTACATTATATACAGTTTTTAATGTAGGACACGTGTTCTACATGTATTGATACCGTAAATTTCCTTGCTAAATTATGCAGCAACCAGTTTCTAATTGCAGCCGGGTCAAAATGGTTTGATTTTTAACCAGTAACCCGGGCTGCATATAGAGTATTTTTTCACTATATTTGTTTGTTATTAAAACCGGTAACAAGATAGTGCTTTTCGTTTTGTACACCACCTCCCTTTTTCAACTATCGCCTATTCAACTTCACAGCATTATTCTGTTATGTTTACGTATTCTTGTATACACGTTTAATTTTTTTAATTAGTTTTTTTTTTTTTTAGTAATTGGGAGGCAGAATTACAGGAGTGTCGCTTCCAAACAGAATTTTTATTAGCTTATTTTGAACCTTTATAGCCTACTTAATATTTTTTTTGGCATTTAGGCCGGATACACTTCAACTCTACAGAATATTAGACTTTAGCCATGAATCATAGACTATTTGCTTATTGCAAAATTCTAACCCATAACCGCCTAGATACGAACGTACGCCTTCAACGTATAACAGCGAAAAACTAAGTCCCAGCGCGAGCTTTGTGAGGGGTCCCCGGGGACCCCGAGCAAAGCGGGCAGTCACACCGTCCCCAGTGGTCAGCGTCGTCGGCTCCAAACCAAGACAACGCCGGTTCGAATCCGAGAACCGACCCGAGTCCCATGGACTCTAAAAAAAAAAGGGTCTGAAAGTTCTTTCAGGCGGTTATGAGTTAATCTATAGCTGACCCCGGCGTAACATACGCCGTTCTAGCAAACGCCCCCCCCTCCCCCCGCACTCTGTTTCTTTCCCTACCCTCTAGTATCCACTCATTTGTTACTCATTTAGACATTGTCCTCCTCTAAACCTGCTTCCCCCCCCCCCCTCGACAATCCACCTTGGAAGATATAAACAAACTTCTCTATGAATACAGAGAAATGAAACTGCAGCGCGAAGATATAAACAAACTCTCGTACGCTACAACGTGTGTTCGAATTATTGATTATCATGTCTCATCCCGGTGTACCCTGTGAATACTTCCTAGGATCTCTCAGTGCAGAACAGCACTCAATATAATTGCTGAGAAATGAAACTGCAACGAGAAAATATAAGCAAATGCCCGTCGTAGCGTCCAGGAGCTGCAGGGAAGACCAATGTGCGGTCATCTACACGAAAAAAAAAAAATCCCGCGTCATGTGGTCGGGAATCGAACCCGGGCTGTCGAAACCGGTCCATCATTTTGACCAATAAACTGCCACAACACTATCCGCACTAGGGTGGAATGTAAAAAAAGCTTTTTTGGGGAATTCCTCATTGTCGGGGTGTGGAAAAGTTTCCCTTGGTCATGATTATCACACACACAAAATTTCACCACTCTGGGGTCATTTCTTGAAATGTCCCCCAAGGGCCTTCAAGTTTGACATTGTACGGCAATGGGCGGAGTGGCGAAAAAGCAAATATGTTGATTTGGCCGTTTTAAATTTAATTTTTAAAGGACAATTAATTACATCCATTTTGACATGCATGTTTGAGTTTTGGATCACTTACACAATAACTAAACACAAGAATTGCGGTAAGAATACGTTACTTACGTCCGATATAACAATTTAATTACTGCATCACCAAAACACGACACGGAGATCGCCATTGTTTTGCTGGAACGCTCAGAAATTAATGCCACCAGGTGTCACTTTTCGATTTCGACTCACAGCCGATTGAGATAACTGTATTGACTGTGAGGAGCTCAAACGTCTGGCGGCCTTAGCTGGCCGGCAGTGTAGTAGCCAGCTAAAGCCGTCAGACGCTTGAGCTCCTCACAGTCAATACAGCTATCTCAATCGGCTGCGAGTCGAAGTCGAAGAGATCCGTCTGTCGGCATTAATTTCTGCGCGTTCCAGCAAAACAATGGCGACCTCCGTGTCGTGTTTTGGTAATGCGGTAAGTAAATTGTTATATCGGACGTGCGTAACGTATTCGTACCGCAATTCTTGTGTTTAGTTATTGTGTAAGTGATCCAAAAGTCAAACATGCATGTCAAAATGGATGTAATTGCCCTTTAAGATTATCTTGTTTGATTCTTTCAGAAACTACGTTAGCATGCCGTAAATTGTAAAGAATTTTATTTTTCTTAAAATGCGTGGGAATAATTTAGCATCAAAATTGGCAAAACTGGCCTTGTAGGCAATTTTGGCCCATAACTATTACTTACACTATTGAGCAGAATTTTTTTTTTTTTTTTGGCTACCTTTCTTGGTTTCTAAGTCTTCCAAATACGATAATGTTAAAATTAAATTTAAAACCAGTCAAATCATCATTTTTGCCTTTTTTGCCCTTCCGCCCGTTGCCGCACAACAAACTTGAAGGCCCTCGGGACACTTCAAGAAATGATTCCAGAGTGACGAATTTTTTTTGTGTGTGGTAGTGATGGCCAGTAGGAACCGTTCCACACCCTGCTAGTGAGGAATTCCCCCAAAAAAAAAAGGTTTTCACTCCACCCTAATCCACAATCCAGTCGACATGTTTGATTTTGGGCCACATGATGACACGTTACGTTTTTCGCCTAGATGGGCCGTCTCATCTGGTCTTCGGTGTTGCAGTCCCCAGTTGCAACGACGGGTGTTTGTTTACATGGCAAAGAATAGTTAGTTGGAAGACGGCGGCGTCGTACCCTACGGGCACTCCTGTACGGACACTCTTGGTACGCCAGTTGTGTTTTAATATTTTTTTATTCGGAGTTGGAACTTGAGCTCTAGCAGGAAAATGTCAACAAGTAGGGAAAAATTAATTAAAATCTGTTGAAGTAGGTATGACATCAAGACCTTTTCTTAAACCAGAAGCCATTAAAGGAAAGCTAAACCATTCCATCTTAAATTTCACTGTCGTTAGTTAAGTACGAAAAAAACAAGACGCAAGTTGCGCGAAGTTTCCAACATTCGTATTAATTACGCAATAGTTAATTTAGAATCTAAGTTTGATGTTTCCACGGTGCGAGACAGCGAACGCGATTTCCCCGCATGGTACTGACGTCACACATCATCACCTTGGAGGAATGACGTCACCGCAGCACACTAGCGAGTGCGCACCGGCTGCGAGAACGAACCGCTCTTGCCATAGTAGCGCAAACCAGAACTCAATCTTTGCGTGATTTATTAAATCAAAGTATTGAAGAAAGTAGCTACCGTGAATATTACCGCTACAAAGACTCGTGAAAGTTCGTTCAGCTACGCGGTAATCCACTCAAAACGAAATGCTGGTCAAATAAGCGATTGGACAGTGTCCACTTGTTGCTCGTGGGGAGGGAGAACTAGTTTAGGGGGCGTGCGCTTCATTTGAAAAGAATCTGTGCTGCCATTCTTCACCAGCTGCAGTGAGGAATGTGAGAGCCGAGCGCGATCTTGCCAGAGCTTGTTGGGCGCATGCGCCAAGGGTTGATGAAGTGTGTCGTCACACGAACGAGACTTGGCTGTGTTGACTGCACGAACGTAGAATTCGTCTGCCAGAATGTAGATTTAGACACGTTACTACGTGATAACTATAAAGCCTGAGTGGTTATCGTACCTCTCACATGTTTTTTTTCTAAGTGTCTTAATTAACGATACAGAAATCTAAGTTGGGAGGGTTTAGCTTCACTTTAATGCTTCGGTTTCTTCTCAGTGTCGTTGCTGCTCCGAAAATTTGGTAGGTTTTTTTTTTTTTTACAACGCTCTTTTGAGGCAAAATTGTTTATTGTATAAATTCAGGAGCACATAAAGCAGTCTGCAAGAGGAGTAACAAACTATAACTGATACAGTTGCACGAGTCACGTAATCGGCTACGATCGCATAAATTGTAGTCGGTGTACGTTGAAAATAAAAATGTAGCGTTGCCGCGACTCGAACCATCATCAGTGACTCTTAAGATTCATACACTAAGCGCTTTACCCACTCAGCTTATCCAGGAGACTGGCTTGTTTGCTGGATGCGTGGCACTCCCAGGATGCCATGAGAGAAGTTTTGAAATACATAGTGACGCGCGCTTCACGTTCACGGTGGGGTGGGGGCGGGGAAGGTTCGGATGCGAAGTACGCCGTAGATTTTAGAATATGCGAAAGGGGCGTGTTTGCATGCAAACTGAATCCCACAGATGGTTATTGCGTCACGTTTTTAAGACCAAAAGCGACAAAAGGGTTGATTTTCAGGACGTACATTTCATTACGTCATTAAATTGTAGGAACGCCAATCATAACTCAAATACGCAAACAAATCCCAAGTACGCTGCAAATACTTCATACTAAACCAAAATCACTGAAGATCACAAAGGTACTACGTTAAGTCGTTCATAAATGACTCGTGATACAGCTACTTTAAACTTCAGTTTTTTCATGGTTCTATTCAAGTTCGGCGATTTGGGAGGGTGTTGGGGAGGAGATAGAAGTATTGGGCATGGAAGGGTGGAGATTGGGGTAGTCGCGGCGTCTCTCTCATTAACGTGGGGTGGGGGAGAGATGGAGGGAGACATAATTAGGTAAGCAACGTTGCATTCAAATTAGGTCTTTATTGTAGTTAGTGGTGTGGAGAGGGCCAGGGGTAAGGGGTGGGGGGATAGTAAGTCAAGAACTAACCAAAACAGAGCGACGTCATTTTAGTGTAATAATAAAGTAAATTCATCCGTCTTCAGATGAGCTGTGAGCTAGTTCATTATAGGGTGGATGAATCTTTGCACTGCAAAGATTCACCGAGAAGGGTACTGTTCTCGTGATCTGCTGGAAGAGTCTTAATGCTGGCAACATTCTCGTTCCTACCGCAGTGATACTCTTAATATACACCTGATTAAGCTGGTTTTAGCTCGTTTTACGCAGTGACTTTGTACTATCTGGTCGGTCCACTCAATGCAGCGCATTAGGGCTGCAGTAGCATATCTATTTCTGGTTGAAGTGTGTAAACGGGCGAGATTACTCAAGATGCCACATTGGTGACGTCATTGCTCCCAAACCAAAACAAAGTCTTTACGGCCAAGCCGTCTCGAAACGGATAACGTTTGCTTTTTCGATGATATTGAAGAGGTTTGTTTCAACTAGCCGTAGTTTTTACCAACAAATTAATGAATATATCTGATCGCACAACTTTACTGAACGTTAGACGTTAAAAAAAAACGACCCCAAGATTACCCAAGATTACCCAAGATTACCCAAGATGAGAGTTGGTGACTTCATGCTTCGAAACCAAAACAACGGCGTGCTTTTACAATCCCGTTTGTAATGGTGCTCCGTCTGTTGCCACGATATCATAAACTTCGCGTATTTTCAGTAACATTGTCGATTGAATTTAGGTAGTCTAAGCTCTTTAAAATAATTTAAACGTTTGGAGCGGTCCGATAAGTATTCGTTCGTTTGTTTGTCCAGTTTTATGTCGATCCATCCAGTTGGATCCACCAGCAAAATCAAGAACCAATGAGATGGAAGAATCAGTAAAAACGGCGCAAATCAAGTCATTAACGTCATATATGATGTAAGACGCGTTCAAGTTAAAAAAAAATGGCTGCTGTCGCAAAAAAATATCGCTGTGTTTCTCGCGCTGCTGCTAGGTAGTAATAGCCTGACCGAACCCAATGCTGTTGATAATCCAAGTTACCTGGTTATACATCTGGGCTAATAAAGGTGTTCTATTTTTTAATCATTGAAAGTGGCTAAGTGAATTTAAGTTTGGGGTGCTCTAAACTTCCAGTTTTATTATCACGTATTGTATAACAATGTTACTGACTGTGTAACAGTCTTACTTAAGACAATAAAACTGGCAATTTAATACACGTCACACCAAGGACCACTTAACTAAATTTAATGATTTTTATAAAAACACAGTCTCACATGTAAGACAGCTGAAATTCAATGCAGTGCTACCTCCTACCCCCCTCCCAACAAAGGATCCGAGCTGGAAAAAAGGGCCCCATACCAGCCCTCCCCCCCAACGACGGCAATATTTTGTAACAAAAACAGGACTAGAATTCGCTCGAGGAGTGTTAAGTAAATACGGATTCCACCTATTTACGTTGCCATTTAGGACTTAAAGTGGCAATATCACCGATTGAAAAGCGAACGAGAATACCATGGTGCCATCTAGCGGCAGTGATATTGATAACTTTACAGCTTGCTCTCAGGCGCACGAGGGCGTACCAAGTTTTCACTCAATAATTAGGGATGTCGTGGGTTGTTTGTTTCGTTAAAAGAAATGCCGTTGTACATTCCTTCGCTTGGTGCAAGCAAGTGCTAGATAGCACTCGATAGCACTAGATAGCACTAGATAGCGCTAGATGGTGCCAGATTCTGCAGACTTTCAATCGGTGATAGTGCCACTTCAAATGTCAGACAACCTGAGGGGGAAATTGAAACTACGACCTTTGAAACCAAAGGTCGAAGTCTTACCACTAAGTCATACTTACACGTCCCCCCCCCCCCCCACCACAACCACCCCAGCAATATTTTGTCTTCGATACGCCCTAGAGTAGTCTAGACAGCAGCAAAGCTCGATTTTTAGAGGGTTCTTCACGAAAATTACAAAAGTAATTTCCCTTTCTAAACCTCCCTTTACAACTAACATGTCTTGTTTTTTTTACTTCATTTCTCTTCTTGGTGTATTTTTGTGACTTTTTTGTTTTAATTTATTAATTTAATTTGTAATTTTTTTAAACCGCAAGACTTAAAAAAGATAAAACAATATACATGTACTGGTAAATAACATGTCAAAAACCAAAACTGGTAAAAGGGGCCGCCAAGTTCCGAATGGTTCGACCCTTCAAAGGAGTGATATCAACACACCAAAACATTCGCCAAGAGTTAATCGCACCGCTTAATAATTCGAAGGTTAAATGAAAACTAGAAAATTGCTACTTTCGGTAGGAATGTTCAAGTTTTCATTTAACGTCCAAAGTATTATTCGGTGCGATTAAGTTGGCGAATGTTTTGGTGTGATGATATCACTCCTTTGAAGGGCCGAACCATTCGAAACTTGGCGGCCCCTTTTACCAGTTTTGGTTTTTGATATGATATCACTCCTTTTTTTTAAATTGTGTATTAGACTCAACTCCACTACCGTGCAGATGAGTGATAAAGTGGCAAGTCAACAAGAAATTGGTTTTCAACAATTTGCTACTACCTTTTGCCTATAGGCCGAACGATTCTCAACTTGGTCACCTCTTTATAGGTTTTTGGTTTGGTTTTAATTTTGTTGTAATTTGTTTTATTTCGTTAGTTTTGGTGTGTTGATATCACTCCTTTGAAGGGCCGAACCACTCTCAAATTGGTGGCCTCTTTACCATTTTTTGACTTTGTTATTACAGTTGGTTTACTTTTCGTGAATTGGACGTGAATACAATTTCTTTGGCAACGTTGTTTCAATTTATCGTGCTACACTAGTATGTGTATAGGAACGCACGTCAGAATACACGTTACCATTGTCCGAACTTTGGCCGACCAATGAGAGACGATGCCAACAATACTAACAATGGTTATAACAATATTTTCGTACTTACGCGCCATCCCACGCCATCCCCGTTACACCCCTAGGCTCCAAACCATAAAAGGTATACGCAGTTCGTATCGTATACTGCAGCCATTCGTTCAATTTCATAGCTGGAAGCTTTCCCGTTGTCTCGGTATCGACGAATAATCACCTTATGGAAATTAACATGGGATGAGCGGACTAGAATTAGCTAGCTAGCTAGTAGCTAGTTACACATTTGCAACGTTATTGAGAGTCAGATTTTGCATTGAAAGTAGCTTAGCTGGCTTTCCTGCACGAGTTAATTTTTGTCAGGTGGGTCATTGCTCTAGATTTCAACACAATTTAAGCGTTTGTACCGCACTATTATTTTTATCCAAGATACCTGAAATATGCTCAACTCTGCTTCAGAATATAAGACACTGACGCTATGGCATCGCTACAATGGTTTTCAACCTCGACAATTGAATTGATGTGATGTTTGTTGTGATGATTGTTGCCTAACTTGGCGCGACACACTAGCGTGTGTCTAGATAGACCTCCAAAAAAATTGGGGTTACGGAGTAAAGAGGCATCATAACAGAAGTTAAAAATTGCATGCAGGTGAAGAGAAACAAATAAAAATGTTGGTGGGCTCTTACCCCTGATTTAGTCCGTTTTGTTACGCCTCCTTGTTAGGCCTCGGCCTACTCCTCTCCATGCGGGAAAAGAACGGCCGCGGAATTGTGATTATGCTCATGTCGGATTGGGGCATGAAAAAGACCCCATGTATTACCCGGAAATTGTGTACCTCTCCGTCCCGATATAACCTTAGCAGTTGAAAAAGACGTTAACTCGACCATTTCCTTTTTTAAAATTTTTCCTTGTTTCCCATTTTTTTACTTAACATTTTTGGTTGGCAACAAACCCCCACCATCCAAAATTTTGAGACGTGAAAATGGGAAATAAGAAAAAAGGAAAACAAAAAGGGAATTGGTCGAATTAACGTCTTTTTTAACTGCTAAGGTTATCTCGAAATGGTGCTTCCCTCCTCCCCCCGTCTCCCTCAAATCCCACAATTAGCGGTGGTGCACCCGAGTCCAGGAAGCTGGGGACCTAAAATTCACGAGGCAGGGGCCCAAAAATGACCTAATTTTACGTTTGCCTGGTCTGGGTAGAGGAGACCGCTTTTTGTAATTCCTGTAATTTTATAATTTTTTTTATAAAATGATTGATACTGATTAAGACTTGAAAGTCTTCTAATAATGTAATTTTTAAAAACGGTTGACAGAAGGTCTAAGTCTGTCGGGGCCGGAAAAAAAAATCCCTTGGAAAAAATCCCCGGAAAATAAATCCCGTTAAAACAGTCCCCGGAAAAATGATCCCAAGGGAAAATAATACCCTGGAAAATAAATCCCCGGAATAAAAATTCTCTGGAAAAAAATCCCAGTAAAATAGTTCCCGGAAAAAAAAAAAAAATCCAAAATTTAAGCTAATCCTATTTATTAAAGAGGCATTCCTACTTGAGATGCGTAGTTTACAAAAAAATGTTTATTACTTGAGATTTATAATTGTGCCGCCCCTGCAGTTGCTCCTTACCTCCCAAGGCTCACAAGGGAGGCACACCTCGCCGTTAGGAAATGCTGTGTTCTTTTACGTGCTACAATCGACGTGAGCACAATTGAATTTCCATTGACGTTCTTTCCCCATATTATCGGTCCGGTTGCAGTATAAAATATCTAGCATGTATTCAGGAAATTTAGTTTTTCTCACACGAAGAATTCTTCAAACGTAAAACGAGTAGATTTCACTGTTTCGAAAACTCACTTTTTGCCAAGAATTTCACAAGATGCAATACAACTTCTTCGCTGGAAGTCCGGTCTGAACAGGAATGGAGAAATAAAAACAAGCCCCAAAAAAAAACCAAACCAAAAAAAAAGTAATACTTGGAACGGAATCAAGTTCTGGGTGGCTTCATTTACAAAGAGACTGGAAAAGAAATATCGCTACGCGAAACGTAAATAAGAATTACTTCAAGGAAGCCGATTTTGGTCTGTTAGGAAGCTAAGAAAGACTTCTTACTTTCCCATGTCTCTTTTTTTTTTTTTTTAGCCATTCTATCTTGCGGTAGTAACGGATAATAAATTCTTACACACACATATGTTTCACATTCCGTTTCGTGCAGACTTGAGCAACGGAGAAAAAGACGAAAACGCCCTTGCATTATTCACGGAGACATTATTCAAAGCGTTTCGCCAGTGAACGAACGTAACCGAGTACGTAATGGGGGGTTTCTTCGCTCCTGGTTCTTCGTTAAACGCGCGCGGAAGTATAAAAGTAACGAGATGTAAATGCGTCCCCGAAAGAACGTATTCCTTCTGTATAAACGTACGGCGAAACTAAATTAAAACTGTGCGTTGTAACACATTATTGGTCTGCGTTTGATAAGTCCGGTGATTATTAACGCAAAAAGAACAATAAAGCGTATAGAATAGGACACGAGAATCAGTCTAAAAAGAAAACGAAACCCATAAAAGCAGAGAAACAAGAAAAAAACTACGTAAAGTGTGAAAATAACACAATTTCTGTTATTGTCTTACGTTGCATAATTTTGTTTCATATGTTTGAGGGACATTTTTTCCTAGACGTGGTTTTCCATCTTGCTTCTGTGTCTCAGTTGGCATCACTACTGGATTTTTAACACCTGCGGGGGCTTCGAATCACGGACAATTCGTCTCAAAATGTTCTTCCTCGAACATTTCGTTCCAAAGTTTGTTCCCGGACAATTTGTACCCCGTTTGTTTTTTTCACAACTTTGTTACCAAACATAATTGTTAGAAACCACAAAGAATAATTTACAACAAAAAATCAGTTTACAGTTTTCTGAAAGGCTGTTGAATCTAAAAGCCGACAAACGACCGGGAAATATTTAAGAAAACTAATCTGTTGGCTGGAGGCAAGCAAGCAAGTTAGTAAAGTTGTTGAACGGCGTTATCAATAAGGTAATGCCATGTGCGTGTAGATTGGGGTGAGTTTGGTTCTGTATAGATTTATACGGACAACTTAGGGATCAAAATTTTAGGTCAATTTGCGTCTGGAGGGAGCAATCAGTTCTACATGCGACTTTTTTCGCCTTCCATCATTTAATGTGCTACGGGACCGTACACAATACGAGATCTTGCAAGAGTGGTGGATTCACGGAGTTACAGTGTTTTGGTTCGTAGGGTAGGTGAGGGGAGGGGGTGGGTAGGAAATTTCGGAAGTCACACGTATTGGAATAATTATCAAAACGACTAGAAAAAGAGCCAAGAAGTCATCAGAAAATAGAATAAATTCGGACCGAATTTTCCCAAGTTGTTACCCTCTTCATTGGTAACGAAGGGGAAGGGGGTTCGACGTTTGTGACATCAAAAAAACTGTTGGACACACAGCTGTTGCACTTTTTTTTTAAACATTTGATCTTATAGTCAGCTTCACGTTTTGTTACCGAAGGAAAAGGTGAGGAATAATTTCTAACTACAAAATATCGAAAGTGACTTACTGGTTTGACAGCTAGGCATGGAATGGAAACTTGGAGCTGGGATGACAAAGCATTGTTAAGAGGGTGCTATGTCATACATTGTTGTTGGCATGTTGAGCTCATGGTTACAATACAGTGAATTTTGTAATACAATTGATATTGAACAATACAATAAATATTCTTTTGGTTTTTAGAGGGAAGACAAACTGAGAAACAGATCCGGATAGCAAGGCTCTTTGGGAAGTAGCCTAATGCATGATCGTCCTAAGTTAACTGACGAGAGACTTAGCATAGCTAAGATCTATCCCTACAACCTACGAAAATGGGCGAGCAGCTGGTAACGTGAAGGGTTATGTCGATTAGCAGTAACAATCAGTAACAAAGGAAATATTACGAGATGAATTGTTCACGGAAAACTGGGCAATCAACCACTAGACCCCAACAGAAACAAATCCAGTACGACAATAAACGGAACAGTTTGTTAACATGGCTTCCTATTAGACCGGCATGTCGCGCCGGGTGCAGCTACTGCTAGAGCCACGTACAGCCAAAACGACAGGCTAACTTTAATCGCTGTTGACAGCTAAAAAAAAATAACAAAGCCCTTTTGCAATCGTTATTCATTTATCAACTCAAGGTGCGCAAATGCAGTAAATTCTTGTTCCATTTTACCCGCCTTCTTGTTTCACTGCTCTATGGTATGTTGGTATTGTGGTGCACTTGGACATCGAACGCGCAACTGTCGGGGCCTGGACGTGTTCGGGGCACCCAAAAGCGCTCGTTCCTCTAATAACCATCGCTGTCATATCGCTGTTGCAAATTACCTCTGAAACACGTGTCGCAACCTCGCACCACTCGAGCCAGCCTACGAAATCTAATTATTTTCTATCAGCCAGGCAAAATACATTATGGATGTCTTGCTATGATCAAGATGAAATACAGCAAAAGAGCGGACGGAGCAAGCCACTTTGTGTCTTCGCGGCTGCAAAGGATCGCTCCCACCCTCCCCCTCCCTTAATTCCAAATTTGACTCTGTACCATCATAATTAGTCCCACAAGGAGCTTCTCCATCCACATCATCTCTCATCTTCCAATCCCAAATCTTCTAAGTTATGGTTCACGATTAACATGCGTGCAGGAAAAAAAAATCAATAATTGCGGTACAGTGTAGTATGTGAGGAAGCTAATGAGAAAGCTATTCAAGCGTTGTGGTGTAGATTTAGTACCCAGACTTAATACCCCTAGCCCCTTACCGAATTAATTCACTGTGTTAGGCTCATAAAGTGTATTATGGCAAGCCGACGATAAAAAAAAAAAGAATATAATTCCCACTTTATTAATTTGTGCGTGTGGAAAGGTCGCAGCAAACGTAGCGTGCTGACCCGATTAATAAAAACAAATTGGACGTAATAAGCGCATGTGATGCTGCGTCATACGGAGTGGCTTGTAATGCACTTTGCTAAAATTGCATCCGCAAAAGTGCTAGCCGCCTGAAAGAGGTCTCCTTAAGGCCGGGTTTACGCAACGACTCGCCTTTGCATTCTCGCAGCTAGAATTTAATCGCAATGGCAAAGTTGTCGTTGCCATGGTAATGACGCCGTCTGGATTAGCTAAATCCGACGTGATTTGTGTAAATGCTTTAAGTCTTACAATCCGTGGCAATAAGATAAAGAATTCTTCCTGACGAAATGTTCACAGTCCCTTCTGAACTCGCATTATTCAGTGTTTTCATTGCAAGTCGATAGAGCTAAAACCGCCGCCATGTTGGAATTTCAGATGATTTCTAGCTTCTAGCTGCGACAATGCAAATGCGAGTCATTGCGTAAACACGCCCTAACTGACTCCTGAAAGTAGATGTTACAATGTAGATGTCTTTGTCTTGTAGAAGGTCAAGGAAACTAGACCGGTAGGCTTACACCCGGAAGACAAGTTGGACCATGATTGTATAGATTGTAAGTGAGTTTCTGTCTGTGGACATGTTAGGTGGCAAAATTGTAGTTCGGAGGTGGCGTTGGAGGGCGCCAACCAGTTCTACTCGCAGCTTTTTAAGCTCTCCATGGATTAAAGGTATACATGCATCCATGTTGGATTTCCTGTATAACTCAGTTTTGCGACATCAGTTCAACACATTCATTTTCTTGTATTTTTTTTTTCGAACAATTTTTTGCGGCATTAACTCTACCTGCGAAAATGTTGCAAACGCTATTCTCAATGGGTCACACGACACACCGGAAGGATCTATGTCCCTTTAATGTGCTACGGGAACGTACACAAGAGGACGTCACGTAAGAGAGGTGGATTCACGGAGTAACAGTTTCGGGCAAGGGGGTCGGCACGGTCAGTAAATTTCGGAAGTCATGCCTACATTGGAATAACTATCAAAACGACGGGATAAAGAGCAAAAAAAGTCATCAGAAATTAGGATAAATTAGATCTAATTTCATGAATTTCACGAAAAAAATCGGCTATTTTTTTCCCAAATTATTACCCTCGTCATTGGCACGAAGGGGGAGGGGGGTCAACGTTTGGGACAACGTTTTAAAGGGGATTGTAACGGTTGTAACAAAGTGTGACAACGGAAAGGGGGTCAAAAATGGCAAAATTTGCATGACGTCATTTGCTCATGGCCTCAATTACTTTGCATACAAAAATGACGGTAGCGCCATCTAGTAGGATGTAAATATGCTACTGATCTTTCCCCTAACGATGTAAATATGCTACTGATCTTTCCCCTAACGAGAGCCGCAAAGAGGGACTATAACTAACCCAAATCTAAATAAGCGTGCTAACAGAAACCATGACAAAGTTTGCATGACGTCATTTGCTCATGGCCTCAATTACTTTACATACAAAAATGATGGTGGCACCGTCCAGTAGGATGGATTCATAGGTTTCGGAGCCGCCTCAGCTCGTCTAAAGGGATATACCTCCCAGCGCCATATTTCTCGGTCCTCAGATCAAGTACGGCCCCAAAGGTCTATTTCCTTACCGTTAGTCTTTCCCTTTTTTAAAAATCCTTTTTTAAATGTGGCGTCTAGGAGATTTTCTGTTGAATATAATGGAACTTTATTTACTAACGATCCGTCACTAAATGATGCATTGCGCGCGTACAATAATCATGACGTTTCATCTCTGTGTGTACATCTACTAATTTTCTAATAATTACCATGAGATCTAAAATCTAATAGACTAATGCGGTAAAAATTAAAATTAATTATTCCAATAGATCGCCGAAGCAAAATTATAAGACACTAGCCTAGAAAATTATAAATTGTGATTTTAAAATACGAGAATCGTTCCGGTTTGTGACGACACAATCGTTGACTTGGTTTTGTCTCGTGTACTATTCACAAAGCCAACCGAAACAGCAGCTATGCGAGGAACGCAGCTACCACCCCAGCCGACCTTGGCGCTGTAATTGCTCGGATGATGATCTGCACGTAGCTGTAATTTGGCACGCGGAATGTTATAAGGCAGGCCGGGTGTCCCTTTAATCTTGAGATTTTTATGCGTCGGACTTATCCTTTGAGCTGAATATGTAATCGTGCAGATGATTCCGCCTTTCATAAGTCTGCTTCCGCCCCATTAAACTTTGGCTGCCTGTTAGTGACCCTCGGTCCTTGCCTGATCAGTTGCTGTTGCAGCAAAGTCTTTTATTTATTTATTTATTTATTTATTTATTTATTTATTTATTCATTCATTTTTAAGTGGTGACAATTCCCATTTTGGGCGTGCTTTCGTTTTTAGTACTTATCAGAACCATACTTTGTATTACGTAACGATGCGTTTTAACCGTCTCACTTATTCATCTGTCTTTTATTTTTTACTTGGGTCGATCCTACACCTGCCGTGTTCAACACGTTTGGCGATGCCATCGGGGGCTTTTGAGTCCCTCGTAGGTCTAACCTTGGTGGTAAAGCATTCGTGCCGCAATACCTAATCCCCTCACTTTCGATTGGCCAATCTACCATTATATGCGATTGTCTTCTGTTTGTAGTTTAAGCTGGCTGCTGGCGACTTAGGGACCTTGCCGGACCTGTTGCTATCGTTACAAATATTATTATTATTATTAATAATAATCTGGACTAATCATTCGACTACAAAGGGTGCTGAATAAGGCAGCCAAAGTACTTTTTGGAAACTGCGTTCACAAGAAATCCACAAACGAAATTTTTAAAGTAAATAAGTTAATGACAATTATGCAAATCACTGATTATACAATCATTACTCAAAATTATTTTAACTCCGACTGGAAAATTCCTTTAATAAGAAGTGGCAGAAAAAATCATAATTGGCTAAGCGTTCCTCCTTTTAGGAATTCGTATGGTAAAAGAGGTTTGAATTATGTCATACCAACGATTTTTAACAAATTGCCTAACCATTTAGGGAAATTGGAGAATGTTTATAAAGTGAAAACCACAGTTAAAAAATGGATGCTTAATTAAATATTTTTATTTATTTTTTATTATTTTTTTTTATTGTAGAGTTGTAGAAATTATACTAAACTTTTTTGTATATAATTTTAGGATTTGTTTTTTTTAACGTGGTTTGTTCACATTTTACTGAAGATCATTCTGTTAACTTGTCATTTTATTATCGTTTACATAATCCATTGTAATCATTTGTATATCACATACTATAACAGAAACGAATATTTGTACTGATTAAATATGCAATTAAATAGGAATTTCGTGCATCCCTCTTGTAATAAATAAAATTATTATTATTATTATTATTATTATTATTATAAATAAACAACTGATACGGCCCCTAACGAAAATTACAAATTACGAGACGTAACTCATTCCAATTTAAACACTCCTGCTAACAGAAACATATGCTGTCTCATTTTCAACATAGTGGTAAGACAGACATTGTAGAGGCTTACAATTCAAGAGAAGACATTAAAGGGGGAATTGCCACCAAATGGCCAGCTGCAGCATTATAGCTATTTGCCGCTATCCAGTTCTGTCTATCCATTAGTTTCAACAAGCGAAGGAACACACAAATAAATTTCTTAATAAAAAAATAAATTATTAAATTAATAAATTAATTATTAATTAATTATTATTTTATTTTTAATTTTAATTTTAATTTAATTTAATTAATTAATTTCTTATTAACAAATAAATTTCACAATAAATTTCTTAATTTTATGAAACAAACAAGCCACGTGCCTTCTCAATTATTGAGTGTAAAGTTGATGCGCCCACGTGCACCAGGAAGCAAGCGGTAAAGTTAAGCCTAACAACATCACGGGCGCCTTTTCCCTATATATCAACCATTTTGAAACGCAGATTTTGAGCCGCCAGATCGGCACCATCCATCTAGTGACAGTTCCATCGTTAACCTTGACCGATTGCTCCCTGGTACACGTGGGCGCAGCAACTTTACATTTAATAATTAATGAGGCACGCGGCTTGTTTGTTGTGTAAAAAAAAGAAATTTCTATGCGCATTCCTTCGCTTGTTAAAAATCAAGTGCAACATAGAACTATTATTTGTGCAGTGTATCTTGAGTCCTGCAAGTATTTTGTGAGCGGCTACGTCTTCCTGGATGGGGTGGCTTTCATCGATGGCCGCCATTGTTTTTGTAACCATCTTGGATATCAACAAGGCACTCTGCTGCTGAAAGCGTACAGTCGATCATTCTGTGTTCGTTCTGCGGAGAACTCAAGATAGGCCGCGGACACTATAAATAATGGTAGACGGCGCTAGATACTGCAGCCTGTCGTTCGGTGACACAGGCAGCTTTAACGGGAGGCTTCCCGGTATTACACTTCTACCAGCGGTAGCAGCCTACCAGCGACGATGTCCCTGAACAACCCCCAACCCACTAATCGCGACGAGCGAAGCTGCAGCCGGGGCGAGCCAGACACTTGGCGAGTGTCTGCAAGGCTTAATGACGCTGATGTGTGTTCACACACTAGATGAGTACAATTCTCGCAGGGAAAGGCGCGTGATTAACCCAGAGCACTATTTGCTAAGCTGAGCTAACCGTTGCTTCGAGGAAGCCTTCGCGTAACAGGCCCTTGCTCCAGCGTTAGTGCGCGGGGGTAGCCGGGAAGAGGAAGAATTTGACCCCTGCAGCGGGCGTGCAACGCGGACATGGGAATGCAGAAAATAAAGATAGCGAGAAATGAGGGTGCATTTATCTAGGCTTTAAAGAACATAAGCGCGCATTAGGAGCGCCGTTATTATTACTTTCTTCTCAGTCATCGGATAATGCAAGTTGAGTTAGGTGAAAGGGTCGGGGCAGGCCGATTGTGAAGGAATGCAATTCGTTGTTTTCATGTTGGGCAGCGACAAACACAAGACGGCACATGCGAACTATAGGATTAAAGCTCAGTAGTGGCGCCAGCCAACTCCAGATAGGGGGGGGGGGGGGCAATGATTCCCCGACGGGGGGAGGGGCCAAAGAAAATGAACATTTTTTTTATTGAAATATGATCCACTTTAGGAGGTAGATTTCGTCTTCCGGCTGTTCCCCGACGACAATCTCGGTTATTCCCCGACGGGGCGGCAAGGTTTCCCCGACGGGGTGGGGGGGGGGGGGGGCTCTCGTCCCCCTGCCCCCCTGTGGCGCCACCCCTGTTACAGCTACAGCGCTGTAATCCACATGGTAACCGTTTATTAAAGCAGGAAAAAAATAAATAACGGTTTATTAAAGGACAGTCGAAAGTCCTGATAGACAGACGTATATATTTTATTTGTTAAATATTTCCATGTCATCTTAGGCACTTGTGTATAGTAGTTCACAGTGGCGGATCTACCGGAGGAGAGGGGGGGGGAGGCGGTCAAGGCACAACTATTTATGCGCTTACGTACCATGTAAGTGACGTGACCCGGATTCGAACCGCCGAACCAGTCCGTCACCAGATCACAACCATACCGCCTTTACCGATATGACCACTTGTCCACTTGGTGCCACTTGGTTCACAGTGTCGAATCCGGGTCACGTCACTTGAATGAAATTAAGGTAGTTTACTGTACTACGTCATTCTAGTGTTTGGTTTTCGCTGTTGCCTTATATCCCATTTTCCTTTGTGTTATTTACAGCGACGTATGTCTATTTATCTTTCGTGTTAAGACATAGGTGTCTGCTAGTCGCCATTTTGCTGTGCCGTTATTTGAGTAACAGGGATGGATGGCTATGTTGTCGTTGAAGCTCAGTTGGTGATACACTAGCGTGTGTCTTAATGTGCACGTAATTGTGACTTCCTGTGAGCGACCAGGGCGCTTCCTGTAGGGTTAGAAGTGCGGAAGTCAACGTGTGTTGCTTCTGTTAGAATTCAAAGCGATTCTAGTCGTAACACGAAATTTGCATTAACGAAGCTGTGTGTGTCCGAACAAACGCCGATTGAGGGTTATTTATGAGGAGTTCGTGACCTCGCGTTTAATATTAAAATTCAGTTTTAACATCGCCCTGCATGACTGATTTATTAATTAACTCGTAAAAGGGTGGAAATTAATATGTCGCGTTCAACTATATGCGGACGTCGCCTGTGTTGAGTTTAAATTACCAGTGAGTCAACAGCGTTATTAAAGCGCAACTATATAAATACGAAAATAGTTACGTTGTGGTATTTATTAATGTTGCAGCTTGAGGCCCCTCTGACGTATGGTAATGGCCGACAATATAATCAGTGATGAATAAATCGGGGTGAAGGTAATTTATTTACGGCACTCGTGGCCTGCGGTCTTAGCATCGGATTTACGCAATTAAACACTGGCACTCTGTCAGTCGACGCAACGCGAAGTGCCATTGGAAGCTTATAAACTTAAGATGTCAAACCATCGCCTACTTTATATACTGGCAATCTGAAACCAGTGCAGTATAACGGCTGTTACAGAAAGGGTGAACGCAACACGAAGCCAACACTTCGCTGTGCGCCTTGCTGTTACATGAGCTGTTGCGCGCCCGTCTAACTGCCACCAAACACGGGAATTGGCCGAGCGCCAAGCGAGCGAGCCCAACTGTTCAAACCAGTTAGATCCGGTCTTTGCACACGGCTCGTCATGTGACGTAAATCCTTGGCGGGAGCCTTTGACGTAAATCCCAGCGCATAAAAAAAGCGATCTGGACAGGGGAGGCTCAATTTGTGTTTGAAGTTTCAACCAAGCAGTCGGTCGGTACAAATTTACCCAGCCTGCCCCATTGACACACCTGTATTGACCCACTGTTTCTGATCAACTTACTGACCCGGATTGACCCTGTCAATTTCAGATCATCAACATAGAAAACATTGGGGGACAGAATAACAGCAGAGAGGTCAGAAATGAAATTGTTAAAAAGGAGGGGTATCGAGGACGGAACCATGAGGGACATCAGAAGAAACGGGAAGCGAACGGACAAATGAACCACAAAGGCCAACACGTTGACGTCTAGCCGTAAGCAGATCCATTTATCTACCGATTTCAACATCTCATCCCTCCGTTAACAATGGCAACAATGGTCTCTTGTAACAATGGTGTTTGGTAGTTGGAACGCTCAACTATGGACTACACAAATGGAGGGACGAGATCTTTCTTACCACCGGGGAACAACAATAATCTAACAAAGTTTTATCTAAGTAATAGTTTCGTTGTTGTCTGAAGGGTTATTTCGGAATCAAGCTCGAATGCAGTGACAAGCAAATTTTATGCCTATTAATGCTTGTTGGTTAATATTTCTTGTTGGTAATACTAGCTGGAGCCTTGCATGATGCACGATGATTGAATTTCCCAGACTTAGCCTTCTCCTGGTGTTTTGTCTTCCCCTCCCCCTCCACCCGCACTCCTTTGCCCCTTTCCGTGCCCCCGAACACCCCCACACCCCATTCCCCCCCCCCCCCCGCTGATGTGATCCTTGTTCTCATAGCTCTCAGCCTACCAGATGAAGGTTGCCTTCCAGAGCAGCCTAATGCTAGGCATGCTAACGCTACACATTTTACGTTAATTTATTTGCATTTGATATAGGTTAACATACCACAACAAAATCATAAAATACCTAACCGAAGACAGCAACACTATAGCCATTCAACACTTGTAAATTCTACACGAATTCCACTTGTAAATATTAACCAATTCTACTTGAAAACTAATAAAAAAAATTAGTTCGTGGATATCACTCACCCTACCCGATGAAGGTTTCCTCCCAGAGAAGCCTAATACTAGCCGTGCTGAGACAACCGTAGTAATTTTTATTATTTTTAATTTAATAGTTATATATAAAGCTTTCAAATATACGTTTATTTATCACACACGTATACACGTAATTAAACCGTAATTGACGTTTGTCTTCCCATATCAGTCATCGCACGACGAATAACCCAGGCAGCCAACAAAGCTTCTTCGCTTTTATTTCTGCATTGTTGCTCGATTCCGAATTATACCACACGCATATGATTCTCGGCGTGGATTCCGAACAATGAACCATTGTTACAAAGCCATTGTTGAGAGAACCCACCGCGGGTTCTCCCAACAATTTAGCAAAGAAAGTTTGGCGAAAGAAGAGTTTCGTTGTTGTCTGAAGGGGTATTTCGGAATCAAGCTAGAATGCAATGACACAAACAAATTTCATACTTATTCATGCTTATTAAATACTTTTTTTTATATTTACGAGTAATATAACCAAACCAATTTATTAATAATATTTCTTCGTTATTCCTACCGACTTTCCGTTAATTTATTTGATTTGAAATACGTTGATATAACACAACGAACTTATAAAATATACCACAAATCATAAATTACACCTTAAATAAAAAAAAATAAAAAAAACACCGTAAATCATAACCAGCAAACGTAGCCACAACTCGAACCACATGCTAACGATCAGGTAATAAGATATGCTGAAAACTAAAATGAGTAATAGTAATAGCGATCCTTTTTCCAACAATGGGGTACAGTGAGTGATTTACTGGATAGTTTTTTCGTACGAGGAGAAAGAATCGTTCGAGTCCGAGGGGCGAGAATGTTCTGGTCGTCGTACGAAAAAACTATCCAGTAAATCACTTACTGTACCCCACTGTTGGAAAAAGGATGGCCATAAGTTTCTTATTGCCATACTAAAAGGCTGTTTTCGACGTTTGATCGTGTTTATTTACGGCCATTAATAGTACTGAAATTGGGTTTATCACGGCTTGACTTTTCATTGTTACAACGGAGGGAAGACCGGTAACAATGAAACATAACACGTAACTCCACGAAATATTCGCGCACTCGTCTATTGTTGTCCGTTCGTCCCTTCCTTCGATTTCCCTGTGCTTTGATAGTTTTTTGACGTTTGCATTTTTATTACTAGCCATATCGTTAATTCGCTTCGCTCACTCCATTGGCGTCGATCCATGCTTCATGTAATTTCTTTGATTCCAAAAGAATCACAAAATCGATGTATATTTTGATGCAACCTAATTGTAATTGTTGCTCACAGTTGATTTATCACATTCCTCAGCACGTCTGCATCTCACCAACATCATTCAAAACATACGATTTGTTTGTTTGCACGCGTGGAAATCGCTCGCTTTGCTCGCTCAATCCACGCATCTCCGTGCTTCTAAGACACGAATGTTTGACGTCCTTTTAAAACCAGGTTTACGGGTCCGATTTTTCCTTGCATTAAGTCAGTTCATACAAACCTAACGTTGCAAAATACGTCGTCCTTTTATAGGTTATGTTTTTGCGTACATCCTTTTCCAGATCATCTCATTACGTGACTAATAGCTTCAAGACGGTTTGTTCGTCACGAATTTTAACCCGTGCATGAAAAAACTATGACGTCATGAACAAATATTATGAGGGTTTAAAAAAAAACTTTGACATTAGTTTTGAACGGTTTTTCGCCTATTTGAGGGTCATAATATCAAGTTACAGTGATGAAAATGTGCCTATCCGAAGCCCAATTTAATTATTTTTTCGTTTGGTCCTACTCCCATCTTTGTCGGTGTTTTGGTTCCAGAGGAGTAGCGGTACAAACACACACGCACTAACATCATACGTCTTTAATGATGTTGATGGCTAAATTCAGTGTATCGTTGGGCGTTGACCAACTGTTTGACGAAGTTGAAGGAGTTTTGAGCCAGGCTTTGGCTGAAGTGGAAGGTGACCCAGTTTTTAGAAACCATGTTCAGTCTCTCGGTAAGAATGCAAAACGTAGATTTTCATTTGTTAAAGATGATGAGTTAAAAAACGTACAGCTGGACGTCGATGCGACATTGCAGCATTATTGCAGTATTGTTGCAGCATTGTTGCAGCATTGTTGCAATAAGTATACATGTATACTTATTGCAACAATAGGTTGTATTGTTGTAACTATACATTTTTACTTACGGTATTGTTGCAGTAAGTATACATGTATACTTATTGCAACAATAGGTTGCATTGTTGTATTGCTCTTACCATTGTTGTAAGAATCAATACGGGATTTATAAGCACTGTTTACAACAATGAAAACGGCAAAAGTATGGTAATAAATCAGTTTGTGGATAGCTCTCACCCTACCCGATGAAGGTTGCCTCCCAGAGCAGCCTAATGCTATGCTGGCACAACCGTATGTCATATTTTGATTATTTTAAATTTATTTGTGAAATATAAAGCTTTCGAATACATGTTTATTTGTCAATTTTAATTAATTGATTTGCATTTGAAATACGTTAACATAATACAACAAAATCATAAAATACCTATGGGATCACAACACTACAACCGTTCAACACCAGTTCTACTTGAAAACTAAAACAAATTAATTCGTGGATAGCTCTCACCTTATCCGATGAAGGTTGCCTCCCAGAGAAGCTTAATGCTAGCCATGTTGACACAACCGTTTGTTATATTTTGGTTATTTTTAATTTATTTGTTAAATATAAAGCTATCAAATACATGTTTATTTATCGAACACGTGTGTACGTAATAAATAAATAAATAGGCAGTATTTGTCACTGATGGAGCCCATTTGGCTCTCCTTCTTGTAATTACACGTTTATTGTCTTACCGCTTCACTGTTCAAGATTCCGAAAGCATCCGTCATTGCACAACGTCGAATAACCCAGTTAGCCAACAAAGGTTCTCTTCTTTCATTTCTTGATTGTTACTCGATTCTGAAGTACTCCATCACCGTTCATACCGCGGAAACTCAACGCCGAATCGCCCCTTCAAACAACTTTTCCTAAAAAAATTTACGAGAAGTAGTCTGAAGGGGCTCTTCGTCGTTGAGTTTCCGCGGTATGAACGGTTATGGGGCACTTCGGAATCGAGTTACAATCGATAAACACAGCACAGAACCCTTCACCAAACAAGCGATAACAATGCTGTCGCTGTGTAAACATTGTTGCACGCACAGTCGTCTTGTCAATTAAAGAACGTCAGCACGATTTGTTGTTTGTTGCAGCCACGACTCGAACAATATGCGGTTGGTATGCAGGATAACCAACGGCGTCTCGGGAGTTCTGGCAACAATAACTCGTGGCTGCGCCACTCGTTAATTGTTGACAGAACTCACTCGACGCCGTTGGTTATCCTATGCGTACCCCATCACCGTTCATACCACAGAAACTCACCGCCGATTAGCCCCTTCAAACAACTTCTCCTAAAAAAAATTTTAAGAGTCTGAAGGGGCGATTCGTCGTTGAGTTTCCGCGGTATAAACAGTGATAGGGAACTACGGAATCGAGTTACAATCAATAAACACAACCACAGAACAATGCTATTAACAATAACGTCTGCGTAAACAATGTTGCCCACACAGTCCCATTGTCGAGCTTTCTGAGTAAAAGAACGTCAGCACGATTCGTTCTTTGTTGTGCGTGTGCTTAACAATAAGGAACGGGCTGAGATGTTGAAATCGGTAGATAAATAGGATATCACCCAGCGTTCTCGGGCTGAGATGTAACAATATTCGGCGCGCCGTCATATTGTTACATCTCATCCCTCGAAAGCCGGATGATGTCCTATACGAAATGGTGCTTGGTGAGGAACGAAAAGGACTAATTTTGAAAGGAGCTTTATTATGTGAAACCGTATCAAAAGCTTTCCTAAAATCAAAGAAGATTCAGTCACAAGATAGACCTAAATCGAGAAGTTTTGTAATGAGCTCAAGGGTGGAAAGAAGATTAGTGAAGCAGGAACCATGAGGGAGGAAACCATGCTGGGGGAACAGGAAGAATTTTTAGACCAGTGCGTTGTGCGAAAAGAGCAGAGTATACAGCACGCTCAAAACCTGATAAAGGCTGATAGGCCTGTAATTAAAAACGAAGAAAGGGGAACCCTATTTGTGAAGAGGTGTAATGTCGGCATCCTTCCACAAACACGGAAAAAAGCAAAAAAGAATGGGATTTGAGAAAATGGGAAACAAAGTAGAAGAAAGGCTATCAACACAGTTACGGACAAAGATAGGTGGAATGCCATCAAGCCTGGAGGAAGAGTCTTCCTTGAGAAACAGCCCGGAGGAAGAGTGTTCCATGAGAAACAGCCCGGAGGAAGAGTCTTCCTTGAGAAACAGCCCGGAGGCAGAGTGTTCCTTGAGAAACAGCCCAGAGGAAGAGTGTTCCTTGAGA
>JAHWFP010244188.1:25134-38219 GCA_023313725.1 Lithobius niger
TCTTCTCAGCCGGTACGGCTGTACAGAAGACTAAAAAGCACATTTTAATGCAGCATTTTAAACATTATCAGATTTCAGACTACTCGGCTCCTGAACAGTGCTTAACCCCCGCTCCCTCCCCTCCTCCCCCAACACCACCAGATCAATAACATTACGAAGGAAGCTAAAAAAAAAATTCTACAACGAAACTGTTTGCTCGAAAATAAAAAAAAATTAAAAAATTTGAATGGCAGCAGCAGAACTTTCACCGCAACGTAAACAAAACTGATTTTTTAAAAAAAATAATGAGGCCCTCTTTTAAAAACCTCATTTGAATCAAATACACGTAGCATGTTCCGCAACATTTGTGCTCTTTTTTTTAATTATTATTTTTTTTTTACTTAAGTTACACAAGTTTAGGCCTAACAGGTTGTTGGGCAAAGCCATAGCTCACTGAGTTTTTCAAGGACGCTACACTACCATTTCTAATAATGATTGTGCAGTTTTTAATTCTCCCCCCCCCCCCTCTCTTGCCTTTAAATCAAGACAGCAAATTACAATAAAAACAAAAGAGAAATAAATATTTTCTCTAAAGCTACAGCTTGGTAAATAAAATAAATCATAAAAAAAACAACATCAGCTTATTCGAACGTACCGTGAAAAGGAACGTTTGTGTGGTAGACTAACACTACACCCACTAACAAAGAAAACATGCATACCGGAAACGGAAACACGTAAGATACCGAGTTTGTTAACCAAAAGTGTATTTTTCCGCACAATAACCGGAAATAATGTCAATGTTGACTTTTGCGTGTTGACCCTTTAATGCCCAAATTAATTCTGTTTTTTTGTTTTGACTCTGATAGTTGGGTCAGTCGCGGAATTCGAGTCAGCATTCGCTTGGTTTGTCGACCACTAGGCTCTTGCTGCTCGCTTTGCTCGGGGTCTCGGGGTCCGGGGGGGGGGGGGGGGAGGGCGTCGGACGAAAGTCTAACTAGAAAACCGTTTAATGGGATAATTGTCTAATATCTGCATTAAAAAAATCTAGAAAATTATTAAACGGAATATCGTGTAATGGATAATCGGACAATAATATACCTACGGCAATATATCTAACTGGACAATAATATACCTGCGGCTCCTGATGTTATATGTATAGCCGCAGCAAGCGCAGCAGCGCGAGCGAGACAGTGATATTACACGATTTTCCATTATACGAATTTCCTGTTAGACGATTTTCCATTACATTAATTTCGTGTTAGACGATATTCCGTTATACTGTTATGCTGTATTATACTTTCTTCCAGTTATGCGATTTTCCAGTTAGACGATTACTCCTCGCCCCGTCCTCGGGGACCCCTCACAAAGCTTGCAGTGCGAGTTGGGACTTAGTTTTTGCTCCATCTTGTAGATGCTGCCATTTGACTATTGCGAGCATGAAAGGGTTATGAAAAAGGTATGGAGGGGAGGGATGACATTTTTGGGTAAGATATCACGAGCCCTTCTACGAAATCGATAATTCGTGAGTTTTAGCACAATTTCCAGATTTAATTTGCTGGCAACTTTATCAGGACATACATATTTTAGTAGGGTTTAAAAAATTTAGGACGATTCTTTATACTATTTAGCCAGTTTTACGAGATTTAGAAGGATGTACAAAATGTAGTAGGACCTACAAGATTTAGCAAGATTTACAAGATTTAGCAGGAATTACAATATTTAGCAGGCGTTACAAGCTGCAGGAGGGTGCAGATGATTGAGCCGGATTTACAAGATTTTGTAGTATTTGGCTACACGATTGAGCAGAATTTGCAAAATTAACATTGTTTATAATATATAAAGAAATACATAACCTACTAGTCAAAGCCCGTGCTTCGTAGGCCGTAGAATTATCGCATGCAAATGTAAGAGTGCGCAACTTTCATGTATCTCAGACGGCTTTGGGCTGTGGTAATTACTTTACATTTCCTTTCATAGATGGCGCCTTTTGTCCGTGGCATGTTCAGTCACATTTTTGCGCAGATTTTACATTGGCTGACGTGCGAGTAGCGTTGGTTGCACCGTTTGCAACACTGTATGTCCATACTCTATCAAACTTAAGTTTCCTTAATCACAGTTTTGTGCATCCTCTACACTTTATACTGGAACGTTCTTATGTATCTGTGCCACATAGAGAGCTGCAAGCCGGGATCGGAAAGCGTGTTTCACGTCGTGTGGCCTTGTCGTTTTATTATGTTGGTCTGGTCATGGTGGCGTGTAATTATGTTGACACGTTTTCTGTTAATTACTGTAACAAGCAGAAAAACAAACAGAGCGGAGCTATTGGGGGTATGGAGGGTAAGGGCAATTGCCCCGAGGTGGCTAACAAACGTTGATTTCGTTCGCATCATTCACTCAATCAGCGCATCCACTGATTCGTGTCAACGTTACCTATTTGTGCTAGTCCTATTCATGTTGTCCTCTTCACTCCCCCATATGGTCCTTCGAACATTTTTCAATTTTGTACTGAATCCCACTGCGCTTTTTATTGAGTGTGCCCCAAGCTATGTGAGAGGTGCCCGGGGACCCCGAGCATGGCGGGAAAGCACAGCCCAGTGGTTAGGGTGGTCGTCTCCAAGCCAACTGAATGCTGGTTCGAATCCCACAACCGACAAAGTTACACATGGCATTTAAAACAAAAATCACAGGAAATCAGTGTGGAAGTTAAAGGGTTAAAGTGCTGTACCAGGTTTCTATCTGTATTTATTTGCCCTGCAGTTTAAGTGGGTTAGCGTAAATATACGCAGTGAAGCTGGAATTATTTTGTTACTGATTGTCACGCTCGCTCTTTGTCACCGATGGCAGTGACAGTAACCGATGCAAGAAAGGGCCAACTGTGCATGACTTTCCGTTTGGAAACAATTCAAGTGGGTTCACGAAGCCCGCATTTACGAAATAAATAAGAGATTTAATCATGTCGACCGCCCAATTTTCAGAGGCCTCAAAATTAAAGCCTTCGTGTGTTTTTGTCTTAAACTGTCAGATTTAACTGGAAAGCTGAATCGTTTAATTTTTCTCGACTACGAAACAATATTTTGTCTCTAATAATGTTCCTTTCCGCTCAAGCATCGTTGCACGCCATGTTTGTTAGTCTTTCTGCACAGATTAAGGTGCTTAATGACTGATGGTGTTTGTTAGCCATTACTCTACGGATGAAGGATTTTATTGACTGATGATGATGTTTGTTGGTCATTACTCTATGGATTAAGGGTCTTAATGACAATGACGTTTATTAGTCTTTCTGCACAGATTAAGGTGCTTAATGACTGATGGTGTTTATTAGCCATTACTCTGTGGATTAAGGATTTTAATGTCTAATGATTTTTGTTAAATCATTACTATACGGATTAAGAATCTTAATGACTGATGATTTTTGTTAGTCATTACTCTATGGATTAACGATCTTAGCGGCTGATGAATTTTGTCAGTCATTACTCTGGATTAAGGATCTTAACGACTGAGAATGTTTGTTAGTCATTACTGTACAGATTCAGTGCTTAATGACTGATGGTGTTTCTTAGCCATTACTCTACGGATTACGGAGCTTAATGACTAATGATGTTTGTTAGTCATTACTTTGCAGATTAATGATCTTATCAACTGATGATTTTTATTAATCATTGCCTTATGCATTAAGAATCTTGATAACTAATTTGTTAGTCATTACTCTAAGGATTAAGGATCTTGATGAATGACTGATAATATTTGTTAGCAAATACTGTACGGATTCGGGATCTTAACGATTGATGAATTTTGTTAGTCATTACTCGATACGGATTAAAATTCTTAACTACTGATGAATTTTGTTAGTCATTACTACGGATAAAGGATCTTAATACAACTGATTATTTTTGTCAGTCATTACTCTATGGATTAAGGATCTCAATGACTGTTTATGTTTGTTACTCATTACTCTACGCATTAAGGATGTTAATGACTGACGATTTTTGTTAATCATTACTCTACGGATTAAGGATTTTAATGACTAATGATTTTTGTTAGTCATCTTTCTACGGATTAAAAATCTTATTGACGTGATTAAGGAAAGAGGAAATGTAAAGGAAAGAGAAAAATAAGCCAAACAGCAAAAATGATACACAACACAATACAGTAAGCAACTTTTTTACACTTAGGTTTCCTCAAAGTGACCCGGATTCGAACTGGCAACCCAATCCATCCCCGTCACTGACATGACGCCTTTATCGAATTAACAGGAATTATTGTGTACGCGGTTTATCATGAGTCCTGCAGGTATTTTATGAGTGGCTACGTTTTCCTGTAGGGGGTGGCATTAATCGACGGCCGCCATTGTTTTTGTAACCATCTTGGATATCAACAAGGCACTCTCCTACCGAAATCATACAATTGATTATCTGTGTCGTTCTGGGGCGAACTCAAGACAGGCCGCGGACACTATAACATAATTTAAGTATATTTGCAAGATTTAAGTATGATCTACAAGATTCAGCAGGATTTACCAGATTTAAAACCAGGATTCCGAAAATTTAGCAGGATTTATATAAAGGAGAGTCTATTTTCCTTTTGTTTATATACGAGTGTTTTAATAAGACAGGAAATGTAAAACATGTGTAAATCGACAGAATCATCTTTTAAAATTAACCCGCACGCTAATTTTTTATTTATTTATTTTTTATTTACTCGGGTTCGCTCTCGTTGTACTGATTTTGCGACGTGCTAACTAAGTGGCACCGGTTCAAGCGTTTGCACGCAAAAGTTTTGAATTCAAGCGGTATAAAATTAATGGATTTTCCCTCCGTTGGGTGTACATGGAAGGAATTTACTGTTCGATCGGTATGCCGGGATCATATAAATGTTAATTTTAATTTCAGCTCCAGCCTTCCCCCATTCCACAAATGCTTTCATTTTTCATGCACATATTTATATATAACAAAGTGTCGTCTATTTGTTAAAGTTGTCGAAACTTCCTTCCTTAATTTAATTTTCCGTAAAGCGTCGTTTTGTATATGTCAAAAGAGTGTCAGAAAGTCTCCAAGCATACCTTAACGAAATTCAGAAAGCAATGGAAAATTGTGTCTCTCACCACCTCACCACATCAGAGTTAAGAATTTTATTAAAAATGGGAATCTTACATTATAAAGCAAAAATTCACATCAAGACGAGGACAAGTTGTTGTTTGCTTTTAGTGAGCACGAACCCAAAGTGGGTTATCTGCACACGATGATAAGAGGGACAATTTAGTAAGGAAAAGTTGTTGTTGTTTTTAAAGAGCATGAGCCCAGACTGGACAAGGACCAGCACCGCAACAACTAAACACTGAAACAATGAAAGCAGGAAAGCGTGCTAATTCTTTTGCCAGCGGAAAGTCAAAATTGGTAAATTGTTGCCTCAAAAAGTTGAAATTGGCACATTGTCGCCTAGATAAGTTTAAATTGGCACATTTTTGTGTCAAAAAGTTGAAATTGGAACATTGTTACCTCAAAAAGCTGAAATCGGCACATTGTTGCCTCGAAAAGCTGAAATTGGCACATTGTTGCCTCAAAAAGTTGAAACTGGCATGTCGTCCCATCGAAAAGTTGAAATTGACACAATGTAACCTCAAAGAGTTGAAATTGACACATTATTGCCTCGAAGAGTTGAAATTGGCTCATTGTTGCCTCGAATAGTTGAAATTAGAACATTGTTGCCACAAAAAGTTGGAATTGGAACATTTTTGCTTCAATGTTGAAATTGTAACATTGTTGCCTCAAAAAAAGTTGAAATTGGAACATTGTTGCCTCGACTAACAATTTGCTGTGCGCAGTCATCTCAGCTGTAAGTCTTAAATGACGTTATACCGGACGTAATTTGTTTATGCAAAATCTAAATTTAAGTCTAAAAAAATCAAGTCCATGTTTTATTAAATTTAAAAAAAAAAAAGAAAAACTTTCGTTCAGTCTAATCATAATGCCACACCCAAAATCTTTGCATGTGGCATCGTGATTACACCTAACAAAAGTTGGACATTTTTTTTACAAGAAATTAAAAAAATTAGGACCCCATTTTTCAGACTAGGAATTACATTTTTTATCCAGAAAGTGGTCCTTATTTTCACGTTTTTTCTTAGGAAACTGTTTGTATTTTTCTTTTTTGGGGACAAATTTTACGTTTATTTTGATGTTTTTCTATGGCGGTTTGCAAAGTTGGCTCCTTTGTTTCCTCTACCCGTTAAAAAAAATACATATCTTTAATCTTTCCCCAAAATTCCTTTTATTGGATGCAGTGCAGTTGTGGTCCAATTCACACAAAACATGTCATGGTTAATTATTAATTCAGTTTCGTCGTATAATAAAACGTATTTATATGTTATTCCTTTATTTAGACGGTACATATTAAATATCCTCTTATAACATATTCACCTTGGGTACAAATTCACCAGCACCAAATCTAATTTTATATTCCTGCGTGCAGTAATAATGTATGAATTAAAAAAAACTTTTACATACATTTCAAAATAACTCGGTTATTCGCGTACTGGTGTCTAAGGAAAGCTTCCAACACTTTTGGCTACAGCGGTGTAAGTAATTGAGATAATGGTAAAACTTTTTAAAATTAAAATAAATTTCTTGCAAGTACGAATGTTTTTGGTATTTTGGGATGCGTATTGGCACTACTACGACAGTTCTAACATGTATAGTTCCGTCAGAAAGTAAAATTGTAAACTTTATGTTGTTATAGCGAAAAAAAGAATATAACTGTTGAATGTGAAAAAAGACGTGGATAAGTAGAAACCAAAGATGCATTGTTTAAAAGTTCTGTTGTGGAATTCTTTACATTTGTGTGAGGTCCTAAAACAAACATAATTCACAAGTACGTGCAACAGTTCAATTTTGCTTCTTCATTTAAAGCAAAGGTTGTTGAAGCTGGTAATTCAACATGGCTTAGTAATACGGTTTCAAATGATGTCATTAACAAAAATTATACCACAGCTGTAACGTCACGCTAACTCAACGCCATGCTAAATTTCCGCAGGTTAAAACCCGCTAACCGTGACTGGAAGTGTGCATCATCGCAAAAAATTGTGGGTTATCAAGTTACCCCACACTTTTGCCGATAACCCACACTTTTGACACTTTCGGATCACACGACCGGGTACGCACACACCAACAACCAAACACAGCGTGCAAAAAAAGTAACGCAATAAAAACGTACAAAAAGAATTATTTTACTTGCCGGAATGTCCCGAATGAAATCCTATCTATGCTAACTCCCTCATGTCTGGCCCATCTCACTCCGCGTAACTCCCCCCCCCCCCCTCCACAAACTAAAATGGAATGACCTTCATTCATACCGATACCCTACTACCGTATTTTTTAACAATTCTCAAACCACAAACGCACAAAATGAATGACTTACCTCGCCAGAATGTCCCTGCACAATGACATTCTATCCCTTCTGCCTCATATCAAAGTTTATTTACTCCAACATCTTCGAAAACACGAGCGAGCTTACCAGCGTGAAATCTGGCCAAACGTCGCGTCTGTCTCCTTCCCACCCACTCCCCCCTCCATGAACTAAAATGGAATGACCTTCATTCATTTCAACATACCGATTGAATACCGTATTTCTTGAAGCAATTTTCACAAAGCACAAACACACACACACACGTTTTAATTAAATACGAGTTAACTTAACGTTCCAACCGTGGTATAAATTATTTATTGGTTATAAACTCATGGTTATCGATTTTTTTTAACCCACGGCTGTGATGATTATACCTGCCGAAAGTATGCAAATGTCTCGTGCTTTGCACTCGACATTTGCGTACTCTCGCCATGACAATCATCGCAGCCGTAGGTTGAAAATCGATAACCGTGAGTTTCTCATCAATAACTATTACATATTTTGTTGGATTAATATGCGATGCATGTTATTGTTTCGGTATTTTATTCCCAATAATTTATTACTCGTGAATAATAAACAGAGTTTTATTTTAACGAAAGACTGCAATAAACAAACAATTTACTATCTGGCGGAACTGTAGATGCCCTTAACAATGTCAACACTTGAAAGACGAAAAATAAATATCCCATGGCACCAAAACAATTTCACAAATTGGTTTTAAAGAACTCTGGACCCGTTAACCCTACAAATAACAACTCCAAAATCTTATAAACACTTAAACAACGAGGTAAGAGGTAGATTAAGGTGTTTTTAGATATTTTGACTACATACGAAGTGCCATTTTTGATGCCTAGAATTGCATTTTTCGTCAAGTTTGGTCGACGTTTTTCGTCACGCCCCCCCTGCCCTAACAAACCTAAAAAGATGCATCATCCCTCCCCCTCGAGAGAGCTCTAAATTAAAAATACATCGCCCGACACCCCCCTTCCGGGCGGTAAATCACGGCCGGTCTCTAAGTAGGTTCTAGTAATCAGGAGGGTCAAACCCGGGAATCCGTAAACATTCCGTTTGCAGGCCTTGTTTTGTTATTTCTCTACTTCGAGGCAAATACGAAGATACTTACCAACTCCTTCCCTGCTCCCCCCTCCCCCTACTCCACTAAGCAGATGCACATGCCAAGAAACATCTTCTCTTGTTTGCCCCTCTCCACTGCATTCTTAAATCCCACTATAAATAAGAAGCCTGCTCGCAGCCCCATGTCGCTTTTAAAACCAACAACACCCACCCAACCTTACCAGGTTTAATCTTAGCTTCCAAATCCTTAGTAATGCGGCCAGCACGCTTGGAGAAAGAGTCGTAATTCTTTGCTGGTTTCTGGGAACTCCAAAACAACAACTACATACGCGAATGCGCAAGTAGGTTAGCTCCCCCCGAATCTCATCTCTTGCGTTCTGAGGGAGTTTTAAATAAAACCTTTTTTTTTAATGCGTTCTATAGGAAATTGTTCTACAGGAAATAGTTCTACACAGTTCTACAGGAAATAGTTGAGAAGGGCAGTAACGGAAACACACTACAGCGCCACAGTGAAAATGATCGTACTATTATGGACTAGACAGTTTAGGACATGAGGGAACACGCTTAGGGACAAAGACGGTCTCACCTAAAGATACACTTTTGATTTTCTGATCACTTCCATGCTCCAGGCGAAAATTACTTCTCTCACTTGACGTATATAGTTCTACTAATGCGAATTATACGCCTAATCACACAAATATGCCTGTAAGCCTGTAGGCCTGCAATTTGTGGTCATCGTAGCTGAGTGGTGAGAGAGCCCAGCCTGGTTGCTGGAGGTTTGCGGATCTGGTCGAACCCCTGGAAAGGGGACCTTGGCAAAAGTCCCCGCCAGGACTGCCGGCCAGGGTAGCGTGAGAGGCTACCATGCCTTCAGTGGCTATGGGAACTATTCTGGACAATTCTAAAAAATCTTACGGCCCCTACGATGATCGGAGGTTTCCCGGATCGAATCCCCGGGTTGGCACCCCCCCCCCTTTACTAGATATTTCTTCTCTAAAAATCTGGTAATGTTCAAAATTGAGCCGGTTTAGCCATGCAGGCATTAAGTTGCTTCGACTGACTTAAGGCTCAAAGAAATTAATTACAAATAAATTACTCGACAATAGACCTAATTATTAGAACACAGGCAAACATATAAGCCACAAACATATAGGCCTAATTACCCAAATATATAGACCTAATTACTCAAACATATAAGCCTGATTACTCAAACGTATAGGCCTGATTACTCAAATATATGGACCTAATTCCTCAAATATATGGACCTAATTACACATAACATACAGGCCTAACTACTCAAACCCCTTAACTACGCAAACATAAGCCCAATCACACGAGTAATAAATAATACAACAAACACATCTAAAATAAACGATAACCGATGATATTATGGTAAACGCCAGTATACGTGGTAATGTATACATAGAGCATACATAGAGCACTTGTGAATGAAGCAAGTAGTCTGCATTAAAGACTGGCCTTGTGACGATACACAATACACTAGTCTGAGAAAGAAAGAAAAGACTACTGCCCCGACTGGCGTTTACTGCGTGGTAATGTATGCATGGTAAGCGTGGTAATGTAATTATTAAAGGTAAATGCTTCCATGTCGTCTTTCCTGTAAGACTCAGTTTTGCAACATTAGTTCAAACGTATGTCAATGTTGCAAACACTTATTTTCCTGGCATTTTTTCAGCTTACGAGGCGGTTTTGCTACTTTCACTCACACGTGTATGTAAAAGTTACAACAGCGATCTGCGCGCAGGATGCTCGAAAATAGGAGAAGAGGGTGTGTCCCTTTAATCTTTTTTGACTGAAATTATAGTGAAGACTAAACTAATCACTAAACTAAATACGATTCTGGCTTATAAATAGGCATGTAATTGAGATCTGATGATTACAATTTCTGCCGAGCGAGAGACGGTATTATAGAGCAGTGACACAACGTAGTATCATTTTATATAACTCTATGCTGGAGCCTTAATTGGTTAGCTGCAAGGGGCACTGCAGAGAGAAACAGAAGGGCGTCATACTGAAGCCGATGCTGTGAAGAGTGATTTCTTAGACCTAAAACGCGCCATTTTTGTTGTTGGAGAAAACAACGTTATTTTAAGCCTAAGAAATCCGCTCTTCCGTTGTTTTTCCCTCCATTTTCATGTAGTGCACCTTGTAGTTATGCCCTCCAAAACCCATACTGGTGCCAATCTGGTTTCAATATGGCGGCAAATGTCACTGCTCTATACATAGGTCGCTAAAAATTAGTTAAGTGATTCTAGGGAGTGATACTACAATAATTGATGCGAGCGCGCTGGTTTTTTTTTTTACGTTTTATTCGTGATTGTTCAGAAGCGGGCGATGGCCTTTTTTTTTACCTAACAAAACCAAATCATAGCTTACCTTTTGTTGTCGAGTGCAATATCTATGTTTTAATGCGTGCAAAAGTTACACATTTGATAAAAGTCATTATTTAGATCTAGGTTTTCAGTTGTGACGTGCCTCTCTGAACGATCGTCAGGTTCGTTTCTAGGCGATCATGTGAATGGAGCAGAGCACATGTGGTCATCGGCTCCAGGTATTGTTGGATGAAAGTGTTGGTGCGTGATTGGTACTTTTTTTTTAGACAACGTCATCATAAACGTTTTAATGCGCTAAGAAAAAAAAAACCCATGCGTGCAGTCCTGAGAACCACTTAATTAATTTTTTAGTGGCCTTATCTATATTCAGAAGGCAAACCCGTAATGATTTCTGCCCAGTGCTGGTTGGCTAGACTACATTGCGTAAATGTGGTAGCCCTACAAGGAGCAGCCCAGCCAGAAAGTTCGTTATTGCGTTCGTGAACCCATTTGAAGCAACGCTAACTCCAAAGACGTAAACCTTCCGCTACGTTGGGGTCGCCACAGGCGCTAGCATCATCATCAGTGGAACATCTGTCGCCACGACCACGCGTATTACGCAATATGTCTGGAAAGACAACGAGGTACATGTTATGTACATAAACGAGAAATCCTCCTTGGGGCAGTAAAACAAGAAGAAGCCTCTTTTCGCAATCGATTACCGTCTCGCGCGCTGCGTCGCCGCCCACGTGACCTAAGCCTGAGGGACTAAACTTAGTAGCATGTTTGGATGGGACAGAGGTTGGGGAGGTAGGGGAGGGGGGAGTAGTGATTAAGACACGACTAGGGACCGAGACCTTTCAATATACTTTAACTTACTCTTATTGCTTGGTCACTCTTCATAATGGTCGCTCCCTATCGATTCTGTTTTAACTAAGGCCGTCATCAGTTCCACTGTCGCCATAATGGAGCGGGCTCCGCTTTCTTTGCTGTTTGGCTGTCAATCGGATCGGATCGGATTTGCCTTGTAATTTCTAAACAATAAGAGACAACTGCTTGGGGTTTGGGCCATTGGAAAGGTGGTGAAAACACCGTGAAAATGGTGTATTCAAACGTCCAAATCGGTCGCCGAAAAGTGAAAATATCTTGAATTTGGTTTATTACCCGCCTAACGCCGCCTGTTTATCATCAACAGTCAATCTTTTAACAATCGGATGCCTTGAACAATTAGAAACGGCTTCGCGTCTCGTTGTTGTTTTGATTTTGGCTCTTGCTACTTGTCCATTTTGTCACCCTGATGGTTCCTCAAACCCATGTCCGATTCCGGATTTTTTTTTTGATAAACCTCGTCCGGACTCCCGTGCTATACTGCATTCCAAGTTTAGTTTGGATAGTCCTTGTGGTTTTCGTGTGATGTGCGGTCTAAGATTACATTGGAGTGTCTTCATAGCGAAGCTACGCTCCAATGGCACTGCTGAAATCTGGTAGATAAAGTAAACAAATATCGCATTTTGTTTGTAACAAGTAAGGAAATGGTCATTATTTAGTTTAGAAGTCGGGGGGGGGGAGGTAGGAGCGCAGGAAATTGGGGGAGTCATGGATTTTTTGGACTCTCCTAGCTCTCTAAACGGGACGGAAAGCCAAATGGAATCAAAAAGTTATAAATAAAATAATACAGATGCAGACCTTGGCCGTGGCAGTATGGCTGAGCGGTAGATTTCGGTCCTTTGGTTTACAAGGTCGTGGGTTCAATTCCGGGCCAGGCTTAGCCAGATCTCTTCTGATCTTTTCAAGACGACTCAAGAGGGACCCTTCAATCTTGCCCATCGGTCAGCCCCTTTATTTTTGGAATGCAGGTCTCTCTGGTGACCTTCACTGGCCTTCACATCCTTTGAAGCACAACGTCCAACAAACCCTGAAGTTCTTCCTGGACGACGGAATTCCGGAAGACCCATTCCACAAACCTGTGAAGATCAAGCCTTACCATTCGACTCTGCTTTCAGATCCTCGATCCTCAGTTCACACCCATTGGCTCAATTTCATGTTCTTCTTTCAAGGCAAGACACAAAGATCTCGGAAAGCGCCAAAACCAATTATTCTGACCGCACTTTCGCAAAAAAGTGATAAACCTGCCCCCCCCCCCCCCCCCAGTCCTGTTCATATTCAACACTTTGACGATTGGTTGTCCATGGCTTCGTTCCTGACGACTTCAACGGTTGGTGGCATGACGCAACACACCCTTCATCCTGACCTGTGCAACGGATGATCTATATTATATAAAAACGGATGAAAACCTAT
>JAHWFP010244188.1:46979-60127 GCA_023313725.1 Lithobius niger
AGGGGTTAGGGGCAAAGACGTGACTCGCAGTTTTTTAAGGTGAATCAAGCCGAGCTTTTATTTACTTCTTGGTGTTCAGTGTATAGACCAGAGTTTGTAAAGCCCATAGTTTTTCTAAAAATAAAAGTAATAAAACAATTCATGTTTTTTTTTTTTGGGGGGGGGGGGGGAGCAGGGTATTTTCTTTCGGGTTTTATCGGTCCTCTACAATTTTTACCGAGGGTAACTTTCTTTTCTGTTAGTCAAAATGAGTGGATTTTACAGACGCAAAAAAACTGTTTACAAGAAATACGCTAGTGTTCTGAACTCTGTGACAGTAATTGCAGTGTAATACGACAACAGTTTGGAGGTTTAACGCGCCCCCAACCGAAGCCATGGGGCCAGAAGGAGAGAGGGACAATTTTGCTAGTTAATTCCACTAGGAAACTCTTAGGATCTTTTGCATGCCATAATCGAAATGAGCACGAGACTTCACAAGGCCCTTCTTTACCCGAAATTAACCGGGTGAGCCTAAAGTTAGAAACAGAACTGAAACAGAAACCGACAAAAAACACACATTTCATACACAAATAGCGTTCACTTTCTGCCATTACCAGTGAGTGAAAGTAATCCTTCTACCCTGGAATTGGAGTTCAAATGAAAGTCGTTTCGTTCGACTGAACTCGAACCCGTTTTTTAAAATACTTTCACAGCTATGAGTTCCATGGGGATACGAGCTCCAATGCTTTTTTTTTTCCTAAACGGCAAAGCCGTTTTTTCAGTTATAAAACCACTTTTCTTGACAGTAGTCTAGATTCAGCAAGCAGCTATTTGTAACGCTGATGTGTTTGCACTTAAGGGGGGTCATTCTCGAACTGCCGAGACTGACTTTAAATTCGTTTGAATTGGTCTGAAATAAACCCAATTTTGGTTCTTCTACAGGTGGCTTGTCTTTGTTGTGGTTGAGGTAACAGGGCAGATGTAGCTTGTTGTGAGTCCATGTTTTTAATAAAATTAAAACAAGTAGCTAGCTATAAAGCGTTTAAAACAGCTGGATTTAAAGCTAGCTTAAAAAATATCGTCGCAATCAGCGAAACGAGAAAAGGCCCATGTAACAAACGCATTTCCACAAGGCATTTCCACGAGGCAGTTCTACATTGTCTGCAGTAAATCTCGTTAATGAGTAAATTAAGTGCGACAATTATTGTAACGCATGACGAAATCGTTAGGCCTACTCGTACAAGGAAATGACAACAAATCAAAGTATGTGTGGGCTTAGGGCTCGTTTACGCAATCACTAGATTTTGAATTCTGGCAGCTAGAAGCTAGAAATCACCTTAAATTCCAACATGGCGGCGGTTTTACGTCTGCCGCCTCGCAACGAAAACAACAAATAACGTGAGTTCAGAAGCGTTTGGGAAAATTGTTTCGTCATGAGGAATTCTTTATATTATTGGCACGGATTATAAGACTGCAAGTATTTACTCAAACGATGTCGGATTTAGCTAATTCAGTTAGCGTTGTTACCATAGCAATGTCACCTTTGCCATCGCGATTGAGTTCTAGCTGTGAGAATGCAAAGGCGAGTCGCTGCTAAACGCGCCCTTATAGTTATGAGAGCCCAAAACAAACGCAATAATTAAAAGAACAAGTTTTTTCTTCAGTTTTGATGCTAACAATTTTTCTACCTTTATTGGGAATAACTTATCGCCAGGTATATTGACATCCGCCACCGTTTCTTCACTGAGAGAGTCATCAATTTCAGGTATTCTCTCTCTCTGCTCAACTCGCATTCTACTCGATACTTTCAAGTTTCGCTTCGACGCTCAGCTTTTCTGTATTTAAACTGACCCAGTGACCGAACTCTCTTCCCCCGCACCCCATCCCCCCCCCCCCCCGTAACCCGTATTATTCACAAAGTTAATGCGTTACCAAGTAATTATACCTTACCATTAAATGAACACCGAGTAGTTTTTTTTTAGAGTTTACAACAGGGACTATTTTCTTACGCGGATGCACACTCCTAGGCGCGAGTTCGTGATCATCCTCATTCTGATTGTGGAATACGCCATAGACGAGAGACACTTTTAAACAACACCTGCTTTGAGAACACGGAAATTTTCACAACGTCCATCAAAACCCAACTAACACCCTCTGTTTAAAGCGCTCACTTTCCATTTTTATTTTTATTTTTTAGGAAAGGAAAAATTTTAAAGCAAACACGAGATCTGCCCGACCGTTTCCCCAAACAACAAACGGACGGACGAACAAGAAATGGAAAATAGCCAGATTTCAAAACCCAACCAACGCCTGGCACAACCAATACTTTCACTTTCCCAGAGGACGGCGGGTTATAGTTGGAAGGGAGGGGGGGGGGGGGGGCGGGCGGTTCTATCAGGAACGGGCGCGACATTTTCCGGGTAGGCGCGTGTGCCCCTCCCCCTACCCTACCTCGGGGTTTTATTCTCCCGAGTTATGCGTTGCTCTGGCGTTCATTATTCATTGCGGAGCCGTACATGGAACGCGCAGCCTTACCGACTACTTGGCCTGGGCGTGACAAGGTTGAGGAAAACTGCAGTTTGACCACGAGACGACCGTCTTATGGGGGAGGGGAGAAAAGGAGATTTTGGAGGGGGAAAGATTGGGGGTTTTGGAATGGGAATGGGGGTTTGTAAGAGAGGAAAGAAAGAGGGGGATGAATTGAGGAGTAAGGATATGGGATATCGGAGGGATTTAAAGGTTCACGTCCCGTTTCGCTAAATCCCGTTTTGCCAAAAAAAAAAAGAAAGCAGATTAACAGCTTTGGCCTAAAGGGGCAAATCCCATTTCTCCAAGTTCCGTTGCGCCAAATACTGTTCATGAAATTTAAGGCACACGAGATTTAATACATTATTCCCGTGTAAGGGTCAAACCTTTACAGACAAACACCCGTTTCGCAGAATATTTTTTTTTCAAATAACGTGCCTCGCTCGCGCTGCCGTGCTCACTGCGGCTAAACTTACAACATCAGAAACCACACCTAATCAGAAACTCCTTCCAGTTAGGCGTGCCTCTCTTTAACTTCTGCAATGTTAAATATTTAAAGATTATTTTGATTGTGCGAAACGAGATTCTGCAAAAAGGGAAATCTCGTTTGGGAAAGGGTATAACCATCGTGTGTACAACAAACTAGTCTTTAAAGAGAACTTTTAACTTTGACTTTGACGTAGTGACGACCAAGCATTCCTAACAATTTTTAAAATACCGAGTCTTTCCTTCTGTATTGCCTTTGTTCAAAACACAAATCAATCAACTTCTTGAGGTTTGATCGGTAGAGGTGTTGATCTGTTAGCGGAGAGGGACCCCTCGCTATCTGTCCCCAAAATGGAGCTGATGGTCTTCTCTAAAGATGCAGTTGCTAGGAGGGGCAGTTGTTCACTCGGCTATCAGTGTTATGTACCTGGGGTACAGACTGGACTCGCACCTTAAATTGGGACACCGATGTCAAAGCGAAGGAGTCCACGGCTATTACTAGGCACGGTATCCTTAAGTCGCTTGCATCAAAACGGGCAGTGGCAAAGAGGTCTGTGCTGACGTATTTGCATTGTGAACTCTCGTTTCGCCACATCCCGTTTCGCCAAAACGAATTTGACAAAATTTTACGTACACGAAATTTAATACATTATTTCTATGTAATGGGGCTTTAAAAGGTAAACATTTAACAGAGACAAGCTGTGGTAGAATGAGCCCAGTTGATTTATTAGCGTTTTGAAAACTGGCAATACAGACGGGAAAACGTGCGTTTTAAGTATAATTGTTTAGAATGCTTGGGCGTCGCTACGTCAATGCCAAGGATCTCTTTTAAGAATAGTTAGTTATACACGTGACGGTTACCCTTTCCAAACGGGAATTCCCGTTTTGCAGAATTACGTTTCTCAAAATATTCTTCAAAAATTTAACATTGCAAAAGTTAAAGAGGCATGCCTAATTGTTAGTAATTTTTGATTAGTTCTGGTTTCTGATGTTACGTGTTTAGCTGCAGCGAGCGCGGCAGCACAAGCGAGGCACGTAATCTGGAACAAAATATTTTGCAAAATGTGATTCTGCAAAACGGATGTCTGTCTATAAATGTCTGCCCATTATCGTGCTACAAATGTTCGTGTTTAAATGTTTTAAATGTTTCGTGTGCCTAAAATTTCGTGAACGATATTTGGCGAAACGGGACTGGCCCCTTAGGTAAAAGCAGTTAATCTGCTTTCTTTTTGGCAAAACGGGATTTGGCGAAATGGGATTTGGCGAGACGGGACGTAACCATTTAGATAGAGGCTATGTCAGGTCCAATGCTGACTACACTTCCCCTTTTTTTGGGGCTCACGTAGTGCGATCAAGGGTGTTCAGGCGACCTTGAATGCCTGCCGTCGCACAGTGATGGGCCGTTTGCAGTCAACCCCAGTGGACGCTCTGCTCACTGAGGCAGGTGAAGTCCCCAGTCCGCATTAGGGCAAAAGAAACAGCGTTATCACTCAGTCTCAGGTCGATTGCAAGGGGGGAGAGGATCCAATAGCAAGAAAACTTGTCTGGTACACCTCTCTGGGTCCCTGGACCAGACGGGCTCTTGGGACCCTGGGTGTGGGCGCCTCTCTGCTCACTGAGCGGGTCTTAGACAGGTTTCCTGCTCCGTGTCTTGTCTCGGGACCACATCCGTGGTGTTGGGGTCGAGAGGTTTATCCCATCTTGATATGCCAGCCCCAGCAGGGGAAGGTCTAGGGCTGTGTGGACATTTTCGATAACGCATCCTTCCGCCGGGAAGTCTGGGAGAGCAGTTATTTTCTTCCCTGCCTTCTGTCTTAGTTCTTGGGGGAACTGGTCGTTGTCTCGATAGCTATTGACATTGGCATGGATTTACGTGTGCGGAAGTTCAAAATTCTGACTGACTCGGCTGCCGCCATAAAGTGTCTCCGCGGTTGATTCGCTGGATATGTGTTATCCGGTCATTGTGGAAATCGGTCTCAAACTCGTCAGCATTAACCAGGGTAAGGGGATGTATGTCCATTCAGTGGGTCCCTGGCCACTCCGGGCAGACAAACTCGCTAGTAGGGATGGCTCGATAACCGAAACCGAATTTTCTGTTTTTACTGAAAACCGAAACCGAAACCGATTCGATTTTGAGTCGGTTTTTCGAACGGTGTTCGAAATCAAAGAATAATTTGTTGTTTTGAATTGTTTAATAATTACCATTTTCTACGTATATTTCACAGCAAAGCTCCTGATCATTAAAAAAAAAAAAATAGGAGAGGAAAATGGTGCCACAGCTAAACCCATGGTCTATGACGCTGCTGGGAGTGAAAGCAGGAAGCGGGTTAGAAGCTAGTAAAACTACTGTTACAAGAAAAAAAAACACGAAATATCTGGTTGGGGTGGAGGATGGCAAAAACCGATACCGAAACTGAAACCGCGGGTTTTGCGGGCATGAAAACCGAAACCGAAGTTACAAAAGTGAAACTGACCCATCCCTACTCGCTAGACAGGGGTTTCTGGATAGACGGAACAGGGTTGGGTTCCCAGTTGCCCCGAGAGCCCTGCTTCCTGTTGTCAGGACGATTTCGGACAGTCATTGGCAAAGTGAATGGGAGGAGACCACAGTTGGCAGGCACTTTACTTGTACAGCATTCACTCCCACGGTTACTGCCCCTGCTGCCTTGGATGATTTGGCAAGGAGGAATGCTGCTGTGTTGTCAAGACTCCCAACAGGACATTGCATGTTGGGGCGTACGCGCACAGGTTGGGGTGGTGAGGGTCACCGATTTGTCGTTGTGGTGCGGATGTGGAGACAGTAGAGCACTTTTTGTTTGGCTGTCATTTGTGGGCGTCTTTCCGGGGTTGTGCCTAACTGGACTGGAATGGCGATCTGATGGAGGTTCTTGGTGTTCCCCTCCACAATCATACTGGTTGCGCCTCACTGCGTCGGATTGTACAATTTTGTAAGCGTTCCACAAGGCACACTGAGATTGTAGCTGCGCTCCACTCCAGGCCCGTCAGCTTGCTTCTGTTTAGCGACAGACATGCCAGGAATCGTCCAGTACCGTACGGCATGAGAATTGGTATCTGAACAAAATTTATGCTTTAAACTCTAAACACGTAAAGGTAACAATCAAATTGCGAAATCTGGCGCATATTGAGGGCTTTTCACGCATTCACTTAGTCCAGATATAAATTGCTTTGGGTTCTCGATCCGTACGGTACTGGACGACTCCTAGCGTGAGTAGTGTTATGGCCCGGGGTGTCTAGTTTTTTACCACCTTAGTATTGGGAGTGATGGTCATTCAGGGGCACATTTTAATCCTGGGGGGGTAGGCGCGTGCATCTACGAGTTTCTTGGTGGTGTGGCACCCCGTCTTTAAGCCCAGGACTCATTCCGGGCAGTTGTGCGTTGCGAGTGTGGGCAATTGACAATTTTCCTGCGCGGCCAGTGGATAGCGAGGAAAGAGCAACGTGTGCTTTTCCCTCCTCCTTGGCTAGTGGGTTTCTGGTTTCCCTCTTGGCAGCGCTGGTCGGGGAAAGAGGAAAGCTGAGCCGTCGGCCAGCTATAGCGATTGGGGCAAAATAAAAGCGTAGAGACACAGCTGTAAGTTAACAAGGACCGGGATGGACCAGGATGGAACGCGAGATAAAGGCATCTGAGACACTGAAAACAATTCAAGTCGTTAATTGGGCAGAACACACACACGCACACACGCACGCATAAGGGTAACTGGTACATCTCGCGTTCCATCCTATACGTGACAGATGATGTCTCACACGCGCGGTTTTGAAAAAGGAGATAACGGGGTTCGATACCCTCGTCACGTACAAGGATGGGTCGAAGATGTACCAGTTACGTTGTTGATGTTCATAGGGGGAGCATCTCAGCTTGCTTTTCCACAGATGGTTAAGGTCTTTAACAGTCAGACATGACCCGTAGAGCTAATTAAGAATGGTGTTAGTTGTCAGAGAGGGGTGACACTAAGAACGTAAGCAACTCGTCTACGTGTGGTTTGTATCACAACGTAATCGTTTTTGTACAGTAACAATGAATAAAAAAAAAAAAGGAATAGGAGGAGACGTAAGGACGTCACAGCTACGATGCTATAGGTTGAAATCATGTCACATGTTAGGCAACAGCCAACCAGTCGCGGTACATACGTGTGGACCAATGAACGAATATAGAATATTGTAAGGGGTACGACAGCAAAGGTGTAGGATTTGCCAGAGGGTGAAAAAAAAGATGCTCTCAGTTGAAACAACGTAAAATAGGATCAGCATAAAAGGCAAAGAATGGGCCAAAAAGCCACAATTCGTCGGGTCTTTCTCCTTTAACTTTGGCTCGAGTTATAGGAGGGAAAAAACAGCCAAGTGAAGTGTGTTAGTGCGGCCAAAAGGAAACCCAAGCAGCGTTCAACGGAAGAAAAGGTAAGCCTATTTCTATATTTATTAGTATTGTGCGGTAGGATAGGGCAAAAATTAAATGGGAGGGTTCCCGTTTTTCTTTTTTTCTGTAGGAAAGTAAAAATGGCAACGATAAAAGCAGTCGACTGTCCCGACACTTACTTTCTGGGAGGAGATATTTACCTCCAGATAACTGAATTTCAGAGGAAAATTTATATTCAGTTAAGAGAATATATTTCACCAGGTTGTGGATTATTGCCAGGGCGTCGTGGAATTTCGTTCACGCCGGCAGAATGGGGTGAATTCGCCAAAGACTGGGACACATATAATAGAATCGTGAGCGAACGTAGCCTACAGCAACAAATAATGACCGGCCGAACCTATGGCCCTGCGTTAAAAATCATCGTCTCTCAAAGTGGATCGGTGTATCAGGCCAAATTCATTCTGGAAAAATACGGTCGTAAATACATAGTGTTAAACTACCGACAGTTTTCAGGGTTGATCGGTTATGTTGCTGACATTTCTAGTTTATTAGATAGAAAAATGAAGGAGCTCGTACCCTCCCCCACACCAGTGGCAGAGACTTGGTTGGAGTAGTAACGTTTGCTTTCCTTCCCACAGTCATGAATAACTACGGTTCCTATTGCGATTCGTTTCCTCTTTCTGGCCTTAATTACCAACGGATATTTCAGGATGTCAACACGGTTAAAATTAATATAGGGAAAAATGAAAGAGGAAGCCCCTATTTTAGAACCAGCACGATGGCTCGGCCTGATGGGTCGATTATACTGGAGACAAGCGAATGCTCCATCGGACGTTAAAATAGGGATTCGCCAAGTAGCTGAAAATGTGCTCGTTTTGACAGAAGGAGCTAAATCAGCGGCCTTAACAGAATATGACATTATTAATATGAAATATTTGCTACCTCACATTTCTCAGGCAGTAGCCTGCTGGACTCAACGAATAACGGACCTAATAATCGTTCCAGCGCAACCCAACAGTGTATTCGAACCAGCAAGGTGGGGGGAATGGGGAGGGCAAAAATAACAAACCATCATGTTCTGAGCACCGTCATGACCATGATTGTGAGACTCGAAGCGACTTAATGTTTAAAAGATTCAGCATTGTTAAATGTAGGGGGTAAATATATGAAAAAGTTCAGCACTAACACTTCTGTCTATACCTTAAATATTGCCCCTATTGACCAGGAGTATTTGACTAGAAATCGTTTAGACCCCATCAGCTTTTAACTGACATTTTTAAACGAGTAAGGAAAAAAAAAAAAAAGGTTTAGGCTTCAGCACTACAACACCATTTCAGGCTCGGGATTTGATAATAATCGCTTTCCTCTTTTTCATGTCAGGGAAACATTCGCCGTCGCGAATATTTTGAGTCTTCTTTTTTTTTTCAAGTAACCAAAGTAACCATGAAATTGATATTTTCAGTAAATTGGAAATCAAAGTACGCACATCGAAGTGCCCAGAGTCGGGTCATTTCCTAAAGAAAAAGCGTCGCGCTAAGGTCATTGCATGACTAGCTAGTGGTCGGCGCAGGTCGGTAGTCTTTCCTAAAAATGACTTAGATAAGTCGTGTTTGGCTAGAGCAATAGTTTTTTGCGAGGCATTCGCCGACGGTGACACGAAACTGTATAAACAGATCCGTAAATCAGTTCTTGTGCAGAGAAATTAGGCTTTACAACTCCACGCAAATACCAATGTGTGTGTGTGTGTGTGTGTGTTCATTCAGCGGGATTACTTTAAATTTTAGAAATAGTCAAGTCTTAGACTTTGAACGTTTAGCGACAGTGGTTAAAAATCTGGAAAAAGTCATTTACTCACTACGAGCCAAAACAAAATTTATAGGGCTGTAGCCAACAAACGCTGGATGAATGGAAGCATGTACGTGACTTTTCCCTAGGGCTATTAATTTTCGTTTTTGTTCGGTTGTTTTTTTTTTAACAATTTTCTTTTCTTTTAACAAATTTATTTTCTTCAAAGCATTAACAAGTTTTTATGTTTCTTCGAACAACATTTCTTCAACTCCACTCGCTGCTAACATAATCGAAAACAAGTCCCGAACCTCTTTCTGAATCTATGAGGGATAAATAAGTACAAGAATGAACATCGTGTTACTAGAAATAACCTGAAAAGCCCTTTTTAAAAACATTTTACCGAAGTCAGCTGGGGGAGGAGGGGGAGGAGATGTTGACTTGAAGATGGTTGGTGGCCTGAAGGTGGTTAGCTCCGTTGTCAAGGTGGTTAGTTGCGACGTTGGTAATGGTGTTGAAACAACCAAGCTGGTCGGAGAGGGAAAGGTAGGCCAATTGTCCGGAATGTAACGCCAAATCAAACCTAGAAACGCACCTGTCATGACCACTACAAGGCCGGACAGCGCAACTTTTACTACGAAAAGCTGCATCTTTCTTTTTTTTTTGCTTTAGCGATGTTGTTGGTTCACTGACTACATAGCTAGAGTATGAGCTGGGACCGAGCAAAATCTGTTTTTTTCCCCTTCTGTTTATATAAACGTTATTTTTAACGATCGATCCTCCAACTAGCATCGCGCACTAACTGACGTGTATCCAATGACCGACCTATTAGTTTCCCCCTTCTCTCTGTTCTTTTCGTTGCAGACTCGGGGAAAGAAAGAAAGAGAGAGAAATTAAAGGGACATGGATGAAGTAACTTCCACTTCTGATATATTCCCGGATAAACTTCCCTCGATTAGTTGGACGGAAATAAGAACGTCGTTGTTGCACCATGATGTAGTGTATTTTAAAAACATTGCCACCGAGACTCAAATACAACATTTGGTTCATGCTCTAGAAGCTGAAATTGAATATTTAGGTCCGCCTCACGACCATATTAGAATCGATAATGGTCGTCATATCATTCCTAGACAATATAGTTGCTACACGGACGCTGAAGAAATTGGGGAAAGCAGCATTCGTATCAAGCCACTGACGCCTCTTTTAGAAAATGTAAGAGATTACGTTTCCAGAATAAGCGAAGTGCGCTATAATTGTCTACATATCGAACGGTACGCCACGGGAATGATGTACAAACCCTGGTACGCCTATAATGGTAGAGAAGGAATGGACGTAACTGCACCAGTCGCTATCATGACAACGGGTAAACGGGTACACTCGATGCGGCACAACCACCACGACGGCGACCGGCCTTCTTACACTGTAACTCTGGAGCCGGGAAGCTTGTTCCTAATCAATCCTCCTACTAATCAGTTTTACAGACATACTGTTCCCCAGCGACCGTTATTGAAAGACCCAGCATTCACGTTAAGTTTTACAAAATGGTTGTTTAGAGAGGAACCCGACGGGGATTTCTAGTACCTTCCTTTTTTTTTTTTGTTTGTTTGTTTGTAATTTTAGTATGACTTCGTTGGGAATGTTACGGCATCGTTCGGACAGTTGCACGGCGGAATGGTTTAACCCGGTTCGCGAAGACGAAGTGTTAAAAGTCGTTAAATTGTTTACTGCGGGTGAAGCTCTTCGAATTTACAAAACCCTGCTCGAAGAAATTGAATGGAAAGCGCCTATGGATTGGATGCATAATCAATGCCGCACTACGTACGAAAGTGTAGCTGAAATGCCCAAATTACTGAAAGACTTGAACGAATTGATAGCTCCCCATTATTCTAGCGACGCCAAACTCTTTTCCAAATGTTGCGTCGTCAAATTTCAATGGAGAATCGACTCTTCCCCTTACGAAAATCTTAAAGACTACGCAGGTTTAGTCTTGGGTGCGAAAACCCCTATGATTCTTTTGTTTAGTGTATTTAAGGACACGTCCCCTAAATGGCGCAAAGTTGAACTTTCAGCCGGTGATTCGTTCAGTATTAAAAATGACGCGTGCAACGTCGTCGAATTCCCTAATCTCGCTAAGAGACATTGCAAACCTACTATTCATTTAGTATTTTACAAATAAAAAAATAAAAAAAGCAGCAACAACTGATAACTTTTCTTTCCCCTTTTCTCGTTCCCGTATGACGCGTTGCGAATGTATAAGGGAGGGGGAAAAAAGAGGCGTCGTGGCACCAGCCTGCGCGAGAAGTCAAGTTATTCACGGCAGGCGATGCGCGTCACATTTACGCAGCATTTATGAAAGAAACTATTTGGCGGTCGACTGCATGTCAAACTTGAACTGTACGGTGCTGGGGAAAAGCGAAAAAATAATTCCGTTGACCAAACTATTGAATGATTTAAACGAAGTCAGCATTTTCACTCTCGGGGTTGCTGCGTGGCATTACAAAGTAAACGACGCGCCGTATAGGAATCCTATAGAAAGTGCGGGGTTGGTTTTATGAGCTCCCATCTTATGCGTTTACAGTCGACCAACAACTTCCTTTGAAATAGTAGAATTTAGCGCCGGTTCGATAAAAATGTTTGCGACCAAGTTTTGGTCACTTATGATTTACCTCCTACCATCCACGTAATATTTTTCGAGTAGAGGCCGGGTCCCCTCACGCCGCAGGCGTGAGGGGGCCCGACTCACCGCCCGCCCGCCGCCCGCCGCGAGAGAGAGAGAGAGAGAGAGAAGGGAGGGGAGGGGGAGAGGGAGGAGGAAATAAAATAAAGATGGAAAGTAGCCGGTGGTCATTCGCGTAGTGACATTTGCCCGTAATGGACCAACGTTCAATTTCTAGGACTTCGTCATTCATTGCCGACCCTAAATACGAGATTTGTAAAAGTATAATCTTGCTGTTGATTTTATTTTTAAATTGTTTGGCGTGGTGGCTGCCTCACCAGTTTAATATTCCTCGACTCAACAGCAGCAACAACGAGTCGGGATGGGTGCTCAATTAATAGTCGATTTTGCCCAGTTTCACGCGCCTTTTAACTGCATAGTTGCTGGTCCAACTGGTGGTGGAAAAACTTCTTGGGTCTTGAAATTTATCGATCATTTGGACTCTATGACGGACGAGAAAATTGAAGAAATACATTGGCATTATTCTAGTTACCAGAACTGGATGGAAAAATACGAAGATAGAATTAAATTCCATCGCGGTTTGCCGACGGACATCGCTAGCTACGATCCTAACATTCACAAGGCCCTCATAATTGATGATTTAATGTCAGCCGTGGCTACATCTAGCTGCGATATTGCCGAACTGTTTACTAGACACGGCCACCACAATAAATTTTCAATTTTCTACTTGACGCAGAATTTATTCTGTCAAGGTAAAAATCAAAGGGACATTGCGTTAAACGCTCAATACGTAGTGCTGCTGAGAAACTTGAGAGATAAACGGCAAATAATGACTTTTGCGGCCCAGGCCTATCCGTCCAAAACTAAACAGTTCATGGCCGCTTACGACGACGCCATCACCAGCCAGAAATACGGTTATTTATTGGTCGACATGCACTCGAAATCCAACGACGCGACTCGGTTGCGAACCCATATATTTCCCGGAGAAACCACTTTAGTTTATTCGACGTGAAGATCCCGATGAAGAACGTTCGAAAACATAGACCGCTCCTAGAAGCGTTGTGTAAACTCAGCAATCAACAACGCAAGAATTTATTACAACACGCCGACAAGTCCCAAGTGAACTGTATTTCCGAAATCGCCTTGAATTTATTGAATAACAAACTTAAAGTCTCACCATCCACTCGTTGTAAATTGAAGAAGTATAAGAAACAAATCCGACTTCTAGGGAACCGTCGAGCTTCGCTCAAATCCAGAAAAACTGTGCTGGTGCAAAAAGGAGGTTTAATACTGCCCTGGCTTATTCCTACAGCCTTGTCG
>JAHWFP010244189.1:0-59169 GCA_023313725.1 Lithobius niger
GTCGTCAACAAATGAAGTAATTGTTTGTATCCTTACAATTTCAAAAACACACTTTTGTCAGACAATTTTATATTCTGGAAACGAGATACTGGTAGATTTAGCATGAAGATTGGTTTAGATATTGACAAAACTGTTAAAAAGTAAATGAACGGCACAACATAATCCTAACATAAAGGTTCTGTCGTTATGGAAAATTAAAAAAGGATTATTGAAACTCAGTTCAGGGTTGGAGAAAAATAATGACTTTTTTAAATCAAGTTTTATTTTATTTAAATCGGATTTTTTTTTTATTTAAACCGACTTTTTTGAATTAAATTGGATTTAAAAAAAAAATGTTTTCGCAAGTAATTGTGGGTATATCAGGCAAGTTATTTTGTATGCAACATTTGAACATTAAATAGAGGGGTAAAAATCATTAAAAACAAAATTTCAAAACCATGGTTAACCAAAATTGGGTGCGACCGTTATATTTTCATTATTTAGGCTCTTCTCAATAATTAGAAAAACACAAGGCAAGCAATAAGCCAAGACGATGTATGTATTTTAGGTGCAACTGTACAAAACTGAAATTTATGTGTCTTGCAATGGGGTAGTAACTATTATCTTCTGGCTCGGTTACTGCATTTGCATTTGAGCATCCTTTTATAGCGGGAAAACTTGGGGGGGGGTCTTTTCTACAGCCTGCTGCAGACTAACCCACTCTGTCTAGTCAACCAAACCCACAATGACTTTTCTAAGCTACCTGCAGTGTTTCACTTTAGTTCCTGCATTGGGAAATCCCCTGCACAGGCTAAGAGACTACATAAACAAAAAGAAACATTGTATTCCTTATAGTCACTTAAATGCTTGTGAAGTGCTTAGGCGAATACGCTAACACAAAAAATGAACCTAGCCTATGTAGGATTTTCCTCTTGTCACTCCAGCAACATTGCAGTCATTTTGCGATCCAGCAAAGCATTTTTCAATTTAAAAAATATTGATTAAATGCACTAAAATAGGCAAAATGATTTAAATCACGATCAAACAACCCTGACTCCGATTGCTAATGGCATCGAATTTGCTGTACAAAGGCTGTTTATTTATTAACGGTGGAAATATTCCTATTAAAGGTTTATGGAGCCCGGGCTTCAGCTAGTACTAACAAAATAGTCCATATCAACAACCATCTTCATCAGGCGTACTTGACAAATTTAAAAGTTCCTGGCTGACACCTATCGTTTGTATACGCTAGTTGCTTAGCCTAAAGCGTTTATCACGCACTCTACTGCTGGAGCAGACGCTCCATACTTGATGGCTGGGGGTGAAGGGGCTTGAATCGCAAGTGACTCCTCTCCTCAGATGGCAATCCTGTGCTGTATTGACCCAAGTCATCGTTTCTGCACACTCTATTCTATGTCCTGTTAAGCGATGAAGTGCGACTGCGTTTTTTTCTTAATACTTGCGCCAGCCACGTGTTGCCTTTATTTATCACTACAGGACAAGCAGTACACACCTTCTCTTGTGGTACTTATCTAACTTGAGAACCTCTTCGATACAGTGGTCTCCACTTGGCTTTACATCTTTGGGTGCACCGATTCCTCCTCTCATCAGGCTATCTTTGAGGTTCTTGTCCTTGCACAAAATTCAAGTCACTACTGCCTCAACACACTTTGCAGTTCTTGACCGATGCCATTTGAGATAAGTTTAACACTCAATCTTTTCTCGTCTCTGTGGGAATAGTTCCCTCTGCCTTTTCCTTTCTGTCTAGTTGATTTCTGCCCTACTTTCTCCCATTGCTTTCTTCTTCATCCTATTTAAGGCACTGGCCAACAAAATTCATTTTTTGCTGTCACGAGTTAATTTTTTTGGTCGCCCGACGAGAAAGCAATTCCTCTTCCTGAATTGATTGGCTTCGTGTGTGGTGGTTCCCCCCCCCCCCCCCCGACCCTTATTACGTTTGAGCCACACATTAAGAAACGGAAACTTCTGGTCCACCTCTACTTCAGGCATGAAGGTCCTCTCTCCACGTATTTAGAAGAGCCAGCACTAACTTCTATCTGATCCCTCATCACAACGATGTCATCCACAAACTGTTTCCACAGTTAACGGAGAGAAAACATTCACACCAGATTTTTTACCGTCTCCCCATACATCAAAACCTATTCCAATTCCCTTGAGGTATAACGCATCATGTGCCTAAATGTCCTAGGCCTACTACCTATATTGGATACACAAAACACGCGAAATTAGGAACACATACTTGCAGTTTGATCCAAATGGTGTTCTGGCTGATTGGCTCTGCACCATGTAGACATTGTACACACTCCAGATATCGAAAATACAGAAAACCTCTTTTATGAAAGGAAATTAGCCACAGAAAATCCACCGCCTTGCAACCTAACTAAGGGCGCTTGGATTGGGAGGCAGCGAGGGACCCTATAAGTATGCCCGTGGGGAAGATGGTGCAAAAATTGGATTGAGAGGTAGCTGAGGGACTCGAGAAGTATGTCCGTGGTGGAAGTCGAATAACCAAGATTGGTGAATTGCGGAGAGAAGTATGCGGGATAGTGCTGTAGGATGACGAGATGGCTTTGACTAGTCTTTTCACCGCCTTAGGAGAAATCGAGACGGTATTGTTGGTATTAATCTTCGTCGAGTACAACGGAAAAATACTGGCTAGTTGGGGCTACTACTCCAGCTCGCCAATTATCGCCGAAAAGTGATGCAGCACCTCGACGAAATGATAAGTCGGAATTGAGAGTGCGTGCGTGGAAAAGTGTGATGACATGTATTTGATTTTAAAGAAAGAGTTTGAAATGGTGCAAGAGCGTCAACAACTTAGAGAGAAGGTTAAGATTTAAGGCCGAGTGTGAAGAGTAGTAGTTAGCATTCCTTGATGTCAAGATTCAGAGAGGTGATGATGGAGGAAAGCCAACCGTATGTTAAACCAATGGCAACCCGAGCCATACCCTACTCCTGTGGAAACCCCAAAGAACAGCTAAAATGAATGCCACTGCCAAGAACGAGTTTTTCAGAGTACCGCTAGTAACGGAGAGATGGCTGAACCCGGGCCTCGAGAATCTTACAAGCAACCCAGTAACCGAACAAGAATTTCCCCAAAATTTGACGAAATGTAACTGGCATTTAAAAAATAGTGTATTGTAAAGTTTTTAACAATAGTGGCATACAACCATGGCTTTCTATCGAGGGCAGACCCACAACGATATCTTGAAGTGGGAGGAAGGGTGATTGTTCCGTTTTGATGCAGTTTTACAATTAATTTAACACTTTTTCATCAATTTCGGCAATTTTTTCAATTTTAGTTTCTTTGGAGGGGCCCGCAGCCCCTACGACCCGTCTCTTGGAACCACCCTTGCTTTCGACGCAGACATGTTGTACCATATATGATCTGCTGCAACCGGATGCTAGTAGGCCAGATTTGTAGCTCTTCCGAAAGATGGTGTGGGCATCGACTCACAAAAAGTACGACAACAAGCGCTATTAAGCAGCCTTTTAATTCAATTTGAGAAGTTTTCAATAGAGTTACTACCGTAAATCGTGTATTAAAAGCCCAGTTGAAGCTGAAGCCCACCCCCTAAAATGCTGTAAAGTCAAAATCATGAAATAGTGGAGTTAAAGCCCACCCCTCAAATTGTCGTTTTTCTACGAAAAATTACCTAAAAGTTATATGATATGAATAAAGATAGTACTGCTTGCCAAGTTTACTGGCCCCTTCTCCCTCCCTTCCTTTAGCTCCTAGCACCTGCAGAAAGCATCTCTCACCTAAGCCTCCTCCCTTCTTCACAGCAATTAAAAGGATGTAAAAATTGGTCTTTCAGAGATCGTTCAAAAGCTTCGAATTTTCTGTAATAGATGTCCAGAAAGGTTAGAAAATTGATATTGCTTGATTTAAAGCCCCCCCCCCCCCCTATTTTTGCCAAATTAACTGCATATGCCCATGGGCGTTTAATCCACGATTTACGGTAATAGAAATTTGGTGGAGTAATACAGTACATAGTAAAGGCATACATCCATCAGTACTTCTAATGATGGGAAAAATTTAAATATTCTATTCTAGATTTTCCCCACTGTAACCTGGTTACGTGGTCGCGTAAGATTCGAACCCTTGCTGAACCACACTTTGAAAGAACAAAAGGAAGCTTTCTAAAACTTGGCTTATCCTGTGGACTTCTAAATTGTCTTAACAAGAAAGAGTACTCGATAGTGGAAGCGGAAAAGAGAAAAGGTGGGAAGAGTAAGAATGTGGTGGAAGATTGTCCTAGAGTAAAATTGACCTACCTGGAGGGAGTTAAAGGGACATGTGCAAGACGTTTTGCGTAAGAATGGCTTCAGGGCAAATTTGGAAAATATGGACGGGTTGAAGAGGATGTCCGGTAGTAAACAATACAGCCCTAGTAACGTGAAAGAAAGCCAAAAATCAAAGAGATGAAGAAATTATTGGAGCAGTAAGAAATACTCTGGGAAGCTGTGTGTAGAGTGCCATGCAAGGACTGCAATGCCGTTACATTGGAGACCAGGATAAGAATGGCCCAACATACGGGAAATGTTCGTAACGGCGTAGCAGTCCATTGCATGGGGATAGAGCACGAGATTAGACTGGAAGCAGATGAAGACACGGATTAGGTCAAATTCCACGAGAGATCAAAAACCCAAGTGTCTTGAATCTATTGTGATTCAAGAGCACGAGAGGAAAAATGTGCGATTGATGAACATTCAAGGCCCTTCATATCCTACAATGAAGAATTTAGTAAGCAACAATCTGGCAGGTCAACTTCATTGTCAGTGCAAAATAGGATGACCGATCTAGGTCCGCAACACAAATACAGGAGGAAACCTCGCCAGCCAAATTCAAATATGCTATGTTCGACGAACGGGATGAAAGATGTAGAAACTCCGAACTCTACCCTTGAGGCCCGAAAATTAGCTGGACAAAGCTGTTGTCTTGTGAAAGTGAGCAGTAAATTTTTTCTGGATTTTTCCAATATTTTTTTGACTTCACTGTTGGCTACCTAATGACGTCTCATGATACTGCCCACCACTAGGTTACAGTTATTTTTATCTTGAAGAGTCTGATACAAACGGTGCCTCCTGCATTTCAGTCGGTATCAATTAGGGATGTGCCGATTATCGGATTCATAACGGTATTGCCAGTTATCAGAGGCAACTCCGATATATCAGTACCGCCGACGTCCACCTCCGATGATATAAGGCCATGCAAAGTAAAAAAAAAATGGTTCTCAGGCCCTCCCACATCGATTTTTTTGCAAGAAATAAAAATAATTGACGCGGCATTTATTAGTGACTTTTTTAAAGTCAACATTAGTCTGATCACTATTGTTGTATCAATGCTACGTAATCTACCGCATCTAAAAAGCTTCGCATCAAATTTTTTTTGGGGGTTTCTGAAATCAGATAGATGCTTGCTGCGAAAAAAAATTTCCGAAAAATGGCTTTTTAAATGCTGTGTTTTTTTTTGGTTTTTTTTTAACTATAAAATGTGTTAAAAAATATTTTTAAAAACTTCATCTCTCATCAGTTTTTAACTTTCTGTGATCGAGAACCAAATGTGTAAAAAAAATAAAGAAAAGCCTCATCCCTTATCAGTTTTCAACTTTCTGTGCACGAGAACCTTTTTTTTAACTTTGCGTGGTCTAGGCCGTATTTTTTTCGATATATACGGAAACGACGACTTTGCTAAATATTGACCGATTTTGACGTTCAAATACACCATTTTAACCCTTTTTCGCCAGCTTTACAATGGTGCAAACCACGAGTCAATAACTCCATCCGTTCTGAAGTTATGTACAAAAACTCCAAAATACCAGTGTTACCCGGTTGATTTTGGTTTCTATTGTCGGTTGAAAATAGATATTACCTTTTTTAAAGCATTCTTCCTTCTCAAAATGCTGTTCAATCTAGAGAAAATAAATCGAAGATGTCCTTCCGGTTCGCTACCTACTGCGATATGGCAAAAAACCGATAAATACAGATTATACCGATACAGATCAATATCGGACTTTTTTCAAATATTTAGATTTTATATCTTTACAATTGTGAGGAAAATGGCTTCAGGGAAAAGAAGCTTTGTACTACAATTTTTTTTTATTTTCTTTGATATTTTTATGAGGCTACGTTAAAGATAAAATTTTTTTCTTGCGGTACATCAGCAGCAGAAACTGTGTCGCACTTCAATTTTTTCCGAAGTAACATTATTTAGTGTTATATTGGCAGTTATCGGCATACCGTTTTGACAGTAATCGGTAACGGGGAAAAAAGCTACATCGGCACATCCCTAGTATCAATAGGCATGCCTCGAATGTCAAGAATTTTTTCCCGAGAGCCAACTGATTGATCAATACGGAAAATCTTCCGTAACTGGGCAACATAGTTACCGGGACGGTTGAGACGCCAGCGGACGATCAAGGGAGAAAATTGCACATTTTAAACTAAGTTACTAACGTGTGAAGCACTATGACAACTGTTCGAAGCATGGACGCTCTGGGTTGGTTACCGGGAGCCATGGAACAGTTTCCACCAACCCTCTCGAATGTGAATAGGGATGCACCGAATATTCGATAATTATTCGGTATTCGAACTATTCAGCCAAAAATTCAAGTTTCGGTATTCGGCCGAATACCGTAAATCGTGTATTAAAAGCCCAGTTGAAGCTAAAGCCCACCCCCTAAAATGCTGTAAAGTCAAAATCATGAAATAGTGGAGTAAAGCCCACCCATCAAATTGTTGTTTTTCTATAAAAAAAATTACCTAAAAGTTATATGACGTGAATAAATATACTACTGCTTGCTATGTTTACTGGCCCCTCCCTGTAGTAATAGTGGACTCTTCCTTTAGCTCCTTGCACTTGCATTAAGTCCTAGGCATCTCTCACCTAAGCCTCCTCCCTTCTTTACAGCAATTAAAAGGATGTGAAATTTGGTCTTTCAGAGATTGTTCAAAAGCTTCGAATTTTCTGTCATAGATGTCCAGAAAGGTCAGATAATTGATAATGCTTGATTTAAAGCCCAACCCCACATTTTCGCCAAATTAACTGCATAAGCCCATGAGCGTTTAATCCACGATTTACGGTAGTGCTATTCGGTATTTGGACGAATACTAGTTTTGCCCGAATAGTGTTTAGATTTGTTGGTATTCGGCCGAATATTTTTTAGTATAAATTTATGCAATTGTGTGAATGTAAGAACGTTTAGCTAAGCATTTAGTTTTTGGTTGGTGAAGAATTGTCTTCTGACATTTCTAAAAGATGGAAATAATGATCTAATATTTTTAAATTACAGGTATTCGGCCATTATTCGGCACAGAACCGAATAATTCGGTATTTGGCAGTTTAACTATTTCGGTTGTATATTCGGTATTCGGTGCATCCCTAGTGAATCCAGTAGCAGTCGCCACTTGGCCATTACACCCTGACAAAGCACTCGTCATTTCGTTATTTCTACTCGCCAAATACATTTTGCACGATACATTTTTTTACGCAGTTTAAAAAAAACACGGTCGGTCGGAAAATAATTTTTTTTGGCATTTTTTTTTTTTTTTTTTTTAGTTATGAATCAGAAAGTCTTTACTTCAAAAATTGTAATTTAATATTTTTTTATGCAATAAAACATTGATTGTTCACGGAGCAATATTTTTCCGTTTTCCAAGAAACATTTGAACCAATTTTGTATCGCAGGCTGGAGTGTCAAAATAGGGTTTTTTTTTTCCCTGGACGGAAAAAAAATTTGGGTCGGCTCGTAAAAATAGGGTCGGTCGGGTAACGCAAACCAAATCATTTTTTTTTGTTTGGCCTAAATTTTCTTTAGCCTAGTATTAATGAAGAAAAAGTAGTTATGTAGCTCTCGTAAATCAGTGCATAATGACACAAACCGTTCGTCTCTAACTTGTACTGTTCAAGATATCACTCTGAGTCTCGTTCTCCATTGCTAGTCACCAAATGGCGAGTGGCGACCGACATTGGAGAGGGTTGTTTTCCCACAATCGATCAAAATTTTTGTTGCATGATGAAAACTATATTGAAGCTATAAATAAAATTTCAATAGGCTAGCGTACTCCTTTAACTTGCACTTTCATTTTGCACTAACAGTTGAATCACTCAACAAATTTTTATTCGTAGCTGTGATGAAATGCATCTGAATAGACGGCACAGCTGCTTAACAGCAAGTGAAGCTAACGAATAGTTGCAACGTCACATGAATGTGAAATTGGAAACATAAGTGGGTTCGATATTGAACTTGCTTGACTGAAGGCAACCCCAAATCGGTGATACTGAAAATAGCAGTTAGATTATTTAATTTCCAGCTTCTAGCTTTTAGCTATGATGCAAGATACTACTGTGATAGAATATATTTTCAAGCAGTTTCTGGTGCCTACACAGAAAATTGTACTTAGATAAGATTATTAATATCGGCATTCGATGTCTACAAAAAAATTACTTGGCGACAAAAAATGTATCTCCTGCTGGCTGGTGTGGGAGTAAAGGAAAATATTGATTCTGCACCTGTATTTGATTGCCCTGTTGAATGGTTGAAATTGCAGAATCCTAACAGCAAAAGTACGCAGCTAGGGAATTCGAGCCAACCACGTTCACTGCTGTTGTGGATTGGAGTTACTTCATAAAAACTCCCGGAATTAGTATTTTATAGAAGGGAAACATGTCCTGAAGACAACTTGCTTGAAGTTAAAGGAGGATTTAATTGAAATTCACTGGTGTTTTGAAACTGACCATAGGATGTAAGCTGGGTGCTATTTAGGCTAGGTATTTGCAAAATGCAGTTGCTCCTGGTCCTTCCAAGCACGACAAAATCCAATTTTCCTTATTAACATATCCCAAGTCTAGTTCTAGATAGGCTATTGGGACTACAAGCCGATTGGCAATAAATGTTGGCATTACGTTGTATACAGGATTGCTACACTGTTAAACCTACGTCAATATTCTTTTAAATGAGAGTATTCATTCATTTCATCACCGTTCAATCGTGTTTAATTTCAACCATAAGATTATGTTATCGTGAGCTGCATGCTGGTATTTGCCCATTGAAAGCAGATTTAAGTGGTGTGCTTTGTCAAAATTTGACAAAAAGTTGTATCAAAAAGTTTTCCACATAATCGGAAATTCCTGTAATCTACACAGGGTTCATACCATTTCGGTTGAAAGGATTTCAAGGACTTGTAAGGACATTTTTCAAGGACATGTAATTTAAGTACCAATGTCAAGCACACCGGACAACAGTCAGAAGTTTTGCTGCTCACTTGTGTAAAATGTAATTTTTCATGAAGCACCTGGTAAGAACACCATTATAGGTCAAATTTTATATAATTTTCAGTCGGGTCATATTGAAAATTATCTCCAATTTCAAGTTATATCCCAGGTAACGACGAAGTCCTAACATGGTTGCCACAGAAGTTTGCTCTTACTGTTCCCAGTCTCTTAGGACAAGAAAACAAAACCTACCCGACATAACTACACAATTCGCGTACAAAAAAGAGGGTGTGTTGAATCAGGTTGTGGCAAGCTTGCACACCCAAATATGCCTTCTAATAAAGCAACACCAGATTCAGTTCGTACGTAATACCCACTTTATACTCCAGCATGCCGAACATTTTGGCAATCTTGGCTGGACAAAACGTCCGTACAATAACGCCAAATTAATGTCTCGTGCTGACTAGTCACTGCCATGAAAAACTAGGGCAAGCTAACCTGAAGGATTACAATGAGAATTGCTTCGTAGGTATTGCATATGTAATATTAACTTTTCACACTGCCATGTACCGGTTTCCAAGATTTTTGAATGATATTGCCAACCACTTTATGAATGTAGCCGTGAAGTAGTTAGGGGTTCAGCATCTAACTAAGTTTAAGAAATAAATTTGAAATATATAAACAAAAGCTGCCAGCACAGGCTTCATTCAATTGCTATGGAAATCAAAAGGACTTGCAAGGACTAAGTACTGCATTTTCAATTTTCCAAGGACTTCTAACGCCTTACAAATAGTAAAATGAAAAATAAGGACTTACAAGGTGTGCACTGGTACGAACCCTGTTTACATGCTATCGACATGACCATGGGGAAATCCAATGAGCGGACAGATTGAAAATTATCATGTGGAGATTTACAGATCGAACAGAAAGTGTCGAACATTTATGAAAGACGACCTGCTGTTTGTCGTTAAGAAGACTGTGCAAGAACAATGAAACACTGATGACCGGGAATCTTTGACTAATGAGTTTTAACAAGCCAGCCGCACAAAGCTTTAATCTGAACTAATTTTCCTTTAGGACCCCAGTGTTCCACAGCTTTCTGCGACGCAGTTCTGTAACCTAAACATTCTTCTGCAGGGTTAATTTTTCAGGTGTTGGAATTTTTCAAGGAACCAAGCCCTTTGAAGCGACAATTTTAATTTTTTTGCCTTTTACGATAAAAAGGATGGGAATATGTTTTGTGCAGAATGTTGTTCTGAACAATTTGGAGTTACTGTTCTTGAGATAAATAAAAAAAAAACTTTTCCGGCCACCATTCCAGGATGGCAGCCTGCCAAACTTTTACATTACATGTAACTCCCAGCATGGCAGTCGCACGTACTATTAGGCATTTGCAGTTGAATGATTTTTTTTTTATAAATAACTTCAGAATGGGAGGAGCTAGTAACTTGTGGTTTGAACCATTGAAAAGCTGGCGTAAAAAGGATTAAAATGGTGTAAAATGGTGTAACGTCAAAATCGGTCAATATTTAGCGAAATTATCGTAGTTTCTGCATATATCGAAAAAAGTGCGGCTTACGGTAAAAAAAATTGACAGCGATTATTTTCTGCGACCACCCGGAATTTTCTGCGACGTACATCGCAGCACTTTCTCACACGGGGATTAGGACACTGCTTAAACGACTGAAAACCAAAACACTGTCGTGCTTTACTTTGGTTTATTATGCAACCAAGACTGATTAGATGTGTACAACCCTCTCCAATGTCGGTCGCCACTCGTCAAAATGGTGACTAGCAATAGTGAATGACACTCAAATAGCGATATCTCAGGAACCGTACAAGTTATGAGACGAACGGTTTGCGGCGTTATGCTCAGATTTATAAGGGCTACGTAATCTTCATTAATGGGGTTTAAGAGAATTCTACAATTTCGTAAATGCATGAATTAAAAATAAAAATGCATCGTGCAAGATGTCATTGGTGTGTGAAATGGCGAGTGCTTTGTAAGGTCTACTGGCCAAGTGGCGACTGCTATTGGCTTCACATTCGACAGGGTTGGATATGTATCAAAACTGAGCCAATACTTACCTAAGTTCAACCAAACGCCTTTTCGCCACCTGGCTTTAAGAAATTAATATTATACCAGTGGTTTCCTTTTGCCCTCGCCTCTCATTCCATTCCAACTGCTAACAAAGCTAACTACGATGTAAGGTGTTCTGGCGGGTTTGCTCCAAAGCCTACCTCAAGTGTATGCCGAAATTTAGTATACTTCGTGCAGTTGAAACTGGAGCTCCGATGAGATTAAAAAGAAAATACCACTAGCCCACTAATACAGCTCCCAGCCCGTCAACAAATTTATCGCCAGTTTGAATTTATGCAAGATTCTTTTCTACCACCCTGTCCCTCTATGCTAGTGAAGGCCAGAGTTTAAACGAACTGGCTCTCATCAGCTTTTCATTTTTGATTATAGGGTCCCCAGCACACATTGCATCAAGCTATGTTCGGCCAAGAATTCAACTTGGAAGTAGAGAGATGCAACCACATTTTTAACTAAACTGTAGATGCGGAAAAGTTAGTGTATTATGAGCTATATATAATAAAAATGCTCACAGTTTGTACATATGTAGAATATTAAGAAATGTTTTAATAATTTTTAAAACCTTTCATCAATTACCCACTTTCAAAATCAAGATAATCAAAGTAGGCTATCTAGCGAGTTTCGATTAACATCCATCTTCTGTCTCTGGTCAGATCCTACTAGTGCTGTGTCGGTAACCAAAACCGAACCGGACGATTTTTAAACACCGTTTTTTTTTTAAAGCAGATAGCAGATGAGAAGACGGTAAAAGGCCACTTTGCGTAAATATGTGTATGTCTAGTGCAGCGATGTTTAACTAAACATACTACGCTAATCGTTGTCTACGATTAATAAAATAATGTCGTAAACGAACTAATAGACGTCTTTGTCAAAAATGGTGGTAACAGACAGGTGGTCACTGCACAATGATAGAATTTCATTTCGCTTGTGATTATTCTGTTGAACACTGCGCAAACGTTTGTATTGTTAAGCAATAAAAACCCAATAAAATCGCTAAAGGTATTTAGGTAAGTGTTATTGTTAAATTTTCCAAATTTTTCCCCCAAACGTACGAGAATTTCGGTCTGTGCAGCAGGTTATTGCTGACAAACCGCTCCTCGTGAGTCACCAGGAGTGGCACTTTATGTTAAAGTATTTTTTTTCCCAACTAAACTATTAAAGTAATACCGAATAAAAATTATAAATACATTTTCCCCATTTAGTTAAATAATAAAAAATAAGCATTTTCAAAATCCCGCTCGTTTTTGAGATTAGCGTTCCTGGACAAAACAATCGATGAAAACTGACACACATGCAAAAACGTTAACATAGCGTAGCTCGTGGGGACATTTTTTGGACTTAAAAATTCAACACATTACTTTATTGCTAGAGAGCATACCGGCCACTTTTATCACTTAAACATCAATGGTCTTTTTCTCCCGAGCACGCAGAAAAACTTTCTTTGCTGCATCACAACTTGAAAATTACGATGTTGTGCGTTTTAAATAAACTTTTGATATGGCCAGTTTAATAAACTGTGTTAAGCCAGTCTTCCTCTTTTGTTGTAGCTAATAAAAGAATTTAAAAACTCAACAAATACGCAAACATTAGCCCCCCCCCAAATGCATTAGCAGTGCAGTACGTAGTTAACTTATTCCTTCCATCTTGCGACCTATTCCAATAAAATGTTCCCAAAGAAAAAACCAATGCCGAACAGGATAATAAAAAATGAAACCGACTCAGCACTAACAACCTTCACGAATGCGATTTGTGTGGCACTCGCCATTTGGCCGGTAGACATTAAAATGCACTCGCCATTGTCCATTACCTCCTCGCCATGTAGAAACAATTTTAGCAGTTGTGTTACTGCTTAATGCTAAAATACTGTTTGCATTAATCTAAGCCACCAATCAAGTAAAGGGGCTAGCAACATTGTAGCACACTTGGTTGGAGAGCCCTTGTAATTATGCACGCAACGCCGCAAACCGCTTGTTTCTAGCTAATACAGTTCCCGAGATATGACAATTTGAGCATCAGGGTTTGTTAAAAACCAAGTCACCAACTGCTGAATTTTCCTCGCCGTTTGGCGACCGACATTGATGAAGGTTGAGCACTAATGTCTGTCCTTTGGTTACATCTCTGGCATCTTTGTTGGGGTTTGAATTTGGCAGCCTGGGAGGGAGGGGGGGTGCCACTGTTTTTGTCTCGAACTTTAATTGGTTTGCAGAAGTATTGAAGGACATATGATGTTTTATTAGGTTATTTGGGTATGGTATAAAGCGTAGACACTACTGTGTTTTTAGTACAGTAACAATTCTTACCGTGAAGCAATAATGGATGTTTTTAACTGGTGTTTGTGCGCCATTTCGTTTCCATTGTATTCGGTAAGTTTTTAGTTTCTTAGTTGTAGGGATATTTCTACGGAGCTTGCCATGTTATATAAGCAGTAGCAAGGATCGAAACGAGCGGTATCGCATCGCATTTTGCACCAAATTCAAACTTTAGCGACGCAAAATTAAATAACTTATCGCAGTTTAGCGACAACTGTATTTCAGACTTGGATCAGAATCGTCTTAACGTGCATTGGATGCCATAGTCTTGACCAAGCATCCAGGCCTGTAGCAAAATAAAAGTGAAACAAAAATGGATAGCCTATTGTTTCAAATAGAGTAAACTTTGTATTGTTTTTTACCAAATAAATTACTCTTTAAAAGGTTGCTAATCACTTTTTCGTGACTGCTACGCAAATTTGTCTTTTGTATCGCATTTCTGCTATGCGATTTTTTAAAGACAATTCGAGCCCTGGGTAACTTGCTTTTTTTTTTTGGGGGGGGGGGGGGGCTAACTATGGCGTCTTGCGTCACATTACCAAAACGTGTGGATGGTGTTCTTTTATTTTACAAGTTTTACCTCTGCAGCTTGACTTTACCAAGGAAAAATAAGCATAGTTTTTTTTAATTTTAAATAAAAAATAAACAAACTGAAAATGGGCAGCAAATTAGGCCTACTTAGAATGGGCCTAACATTAACAAAATCTGCACAATAACCACTCATGGCCTTACTCTACTAAACAAAACTACAAAACCAAACTTATATATTAAATACGCACCTTCCGACGTCATTCCCGTCAACTTCGAAATCGTCTTTGCCCATTTTGGCGTTATTTTCAACTAACAAAACTTGTCAACTAAAAAAAAAGGTCTTCGGGCTTTGTGAGTAGGTTAGCACTCCCTAAAAACTAGGTTTTAGCTTGCTTAGCCTAGGGTTTTTCAATATTCTAACTTAAAGCTAGTAACGTTGCACAAACAAAACTACGCTACTTAAACAAATCCAGTCCTGATCATGGTTTAAAATTGGACATTATAAATATTATTTTGTCATAGTCCCGTTTTTTAACACTTAACAACAAGTTAGTTAAGGCAGAGAGCGAGGAGAGAGACCCTAGATTAGGTAAAGAACACTTGCACGCGCGTAACAAAGGCGGCAAGCTGCACGTGAACGCTCCAATCAACACAAAGCCGGCGTCTCGTAATCATTTGCATAACGCGCGAACTCCGTTATAAAGAAATTAAAAGGGGTGGAGGAGGATGTGGTGTTACAAACTACAACTACGTTCCTTGAATTGATATTTCAAATCTAGACAGGGATATCACCATTCCCCCCACCCCCTGCACAATATTGTGGTCCTTTTTCAAATTTTTCAGTTTTGTAAAGCGTTATTTCGTTATAACGGGGGCAGATTACGTTTCTGTGCAGTCGAATACAACAAATTCTGGATGCAACGAATGTTTCATAAAAAAAAAAAACAAAAAAAAAACCTAAATTTATGTCTGTTAGCATTTTATCATCAACAAATTTTAAGGAAATAGATTTAAGTAAGCATGCTGGTGATCCAGACAAGAATGGGAGGGGCGGGGGAGGAGCCTCATTTTAGAAAACTCGTTAAGTCAACAGAAAATTAAAAAATGGAGCAAGTTAAAAAACAAATAAAACAATCACGTGTTCTCTAAAATCAAACACTTGTTCATTCTGGTATATGCAACACAACTGAAACCGTTAATTTTAAAATATTGTTAACCACCTTTGTCGTTATCACAGTTAACAAAAAATTTAAAGGAATTGGTAGAAAAATGAGTTCAAGCAATCGTCAAACAATAAATAAAACATGGTGTCGTTCAATTAATAAATTTTATTTTCGTACAAAAGGGAAGGTGATTCACACCAACGATTGAAAGCCATTACTTGAAAAACTTCGCTGTATCGAGGGGCTAGCTTATGCCGCCCCGCTCCCTTTTCGTTAGTATGGACGCGGTGGCGTGTGCAATCACTTGAAAATTTTTACTCAATTTTACGCACGACCACAGCATAAATACAACATCGGGAAAACGCAAAAATTAGCGCAGAAACGATCCACGCACTCTCGGCATCGCGAACCCGTAACAATCGTGGGCCGCGGACGTGATTTTACCGTCTTAAATTTGGGAAAAGTTCATTCTGGTCGCGAAGGCGGGAGAGGCTTTCGCTTTGTCCGGGGTTGAGCCACCATGCCGTTTGAGGAGTGCGAGAGTGAAGACTCATTTTTCGGCACGGGGGCCGCGGTTTTGGCGCCCAATTTTGAACGATTCGGGGGGAAATTCACGGCGACAACCACACGCGTCGTGACCGCGACATTCCCGGGAACGTTTTCGTTCCCATCGGGCGATCGTACGTGCAGCGGTATTCGCGATACACGCGATTCCGTGAAAGTATATCCACGCCGGCAATCCAAAACCGCCATTGTCTGGAAAGCGCTTGGTGGAGAGAGAACGCTGACGCATGGCGCTGCGCGCGTTCCTTGCCAGCGAGGAACGCTACACGGACAACGCTTTTACACACTATTTTCATCCATGACCCACCGGCGGTTTCCACGCCAAAACCATCCCCGTCCAAGCGCAAGGCACTTAAAAAAGCATATATTCAAGAACTGGTCACTTACCTACACGCGCAATATGTACAATCTGTACAAAGGCAAATTTATACTACAGGATTCCCCCTTGTACTACACCGAGAAATGGCGGCAGAGACAACGTGATTGACACTGCTACGGGGATGCCCCGCCTCAGCACGGGCTAACCTCGCATCCCAGGGATACAAGTTCATTTTCGTTTATTTACTTTTCGGTTTGCAGTTGTATTTTTTCGTAGGCCGTTCTGTTTGGCTTCGCACTTCATAGGCCACTCTATTTATTTAGCAGCGGTTGTGTAGAGTAAACGGAACTAAGGATGGGCAGGATAAGGAGGGGAAAAAGCCAAGGCGCGCTTTTTTTTTTTTTGTTTGGAAAACCGTTATCATTAATGAAACAATTTAGTTTCTTCTTTTTTTTTTCTAGCGCACTATGAAAGAAAACTACTACAAATATTTATAATTAAAGTGTCCGGTGCAGGACTTGACGGTTGTGGGAGAACTTTACGTTGCTGTTTGAAGAATTCATTTCGTTGTAGCGAAGTTTTTAATGCATCCGCTCCCCAAGACATCCAAAGTACCTTCTTTGCCCCAGTTATCTGTCCATCCCTCCCTCGATGCCTCCTCCTCTTCCCCCAAGCTTCCATCAAAGCTGAGATAACACCTGTGTTCTGAGGCACACTTCTGCCCCAAATCTATTCCTTCCAGACCGCCCCCCCCCCCCCTCAGAGCCGGGTTTGCCCATTTTCCGTGACATCCCTAGTCTGAAGAATACCACGTGCGCCCGCCTACCAGCTCCCGCTCCGCCCCACGCCATCAAAAAATAACGTTTCAGTGTTTAAAAAAAACTGTCAATCTTACGTAGGACTACAGAACTTTGGTTTGCCTTTTTTTTTTTGGGTCACTAATTTTTTTTTAATTCAAAGTCAGCAAGGGAAGCCCAGAGCAGTGCTAAACGGATTTCATAAGTAAATGCTTCCTTCTGTAAATAAAGAGAAATAAAAGCATAAATTCCCTCCACCGCAACGAAGCCATTATAAATATGATTAAATTTGGATTGAAAAAAAAAATTGTATTCATTATTGATTGGCATGGCAGCTGAACGCAGGAGTGTGGTGGCGCCCCCTGGGTATCGACAGCTGCTCATCGATGTTGGACGTGGGCTTGGATTTTCCGGCGAAGTCAAGCCCAGGTGGCTAGTTAGCCTATGCAGAAATCGGCTACTGTACCTTCTCCAGGGTCCAGGCAACTCCCTGCTCTTCCAACACGCTGTCTCTCAGTGTACCGTCACAATAATAATCCCTGACGCACCCAGTTCAAGGCAATTACTCAATTAACACAATAGCAGTAGCAGTATACAAAGGGTGCCAAATAGTTTTTCCCTCTTTTCCACGTGCGTGACATCACACTGACGTCATTCCTGTGCCATTCCTGCTTCTCTTCTAGTTCCGGCACTGTGCTATTGTAATGTAGATGGCCTACTTGAATACTGTAAAGAAATTCAGAAACTTTTGAAGCTGTATTAAAGGTGCTTGCTGCCATTATACTACATGTTGGTTCTCAAAGCCAGAGTGATCCAAGCTTTTTTGCTTAAAGTCACAGCTTATTTAAAGTGGCACTATCACCGATTGAAAGCAGACGAATTCTGACAACATCTAGCGCTGTGTAGTACCATCTAGCGTTTGCTTTCACCAAGTGAAGGAATGCATAACGGCATTTCTTTTAACGAAACAAACAAGCCACGACATCCTTAATTAGTGAGTGAAAATTTGGTTCATCTTCGTGCACCTGAGAGCAAGCTATGAAGGTTAACAATATCAATGTTGCTAGATGGCGCCACAGTGTTTTCGTTCGCATTTCAATCGGTGATAGTGCCACTTTAAGGTCAGTCGAGGGACACACTATTTTGTTACATGCAGTCGAACTAACATATATGCAAATGTTGCAGAGTTTCGTTTAAAGCAACATAGAAAAACTTTTACAGATGAACAGAAATAGTTTAGGGTTGATATTTCCCCACCACCATCCCCTACCTCCAAGAACACCACTACCCATTGTTCCCAAGGATGTTGCACACTCAAGTCTTCCTTGCAATACACGAAAATATTTCGGAGGCAGCTCTTCGATGTGAGACCTGGTATGGGCTTTTTCGATAGAGTCAAACCCAGGTGGAATCTCCTACGCAGACATGGAACCTGCAGTGCGAATCGATCCCCTCAACCACCTCTACACCTAAATCGACAGCATCACTTCTGAAACAAGCAGGAAGTAATGTGCAAATGAAGAGAAAACGAAGAAATTTCGTTGTGAAACAGTTCGATTAGGAGGTGTTGGAGTACTTCCTTATCTGGGTGTTTAGAGGTTACAGTGCGAACATGGTTTTATGGAAGAAGTGGGAGGGAAGAAAGACTTTGGCTGTCTAATCAGCAGAGATGAACAAACCAGAGGCACTTAAATTTCACTGTGTCACCGCAAGAAAGGAAAGGAACAAAGGGGGAAAAAAGAGTGGCTGAAAGCTTATAACACTAACTGAAGCTTATTCGTGGTCGTTCCTCTGGGAAGACAGAGCCTGGCTAAAATTTTAGATGAGTCCTTAAACTGTTAATGCACATCATAACTATCAATTAGTATTTCACCATCTACTTTTTTCAATTAATTTTACAGTTCATTTTTAATCTTAATCATATTTGGTTACTCTCCTCTCCTGCTTGCTATTGATTCTTCCATTATAAGGCAGAATAATTTGTAAACTAACGACAAGCTTCCCTGCCGTGCATGGCACTAAGGTGCGAATGAAATGAGGTGATTGTTCCAAAGTGTAGGCAAGCAGTAAGCAGATTGAGAGTTGCCTGCACTGTCGTAGTTAGACGCTGATGGAGTATCAGTCTTCCGCTTGCACAAGCACTGCCAGGTGTCGTCTTCCAGCTACACTCATTCTTTTTAACCTAATGAATAGTAGGGAAGCCTGCCAGCTTGCCATTGACATGACGACTGCCAAGAGCATTTACTACAGCATTGTTTTGCAGCCAGCCTGCACAGATGACAGCTATAATTAGAAAACAAAGGAATTTTAAAATATTACTCCCATTAAGTTCTACGCCAAGTGATTTTCCTGAAATTTAACAATCGTAATTTTGAACTTTAAATCATTTAAAGTGAAGTAAGAAACCATTTCTTAAGAATAACACTACCCTTATTAAGTTGAATAAACCACAAATCTCACCCCACCCAACATGTACAACAAATCCAAACCTAACCACTTCACAAGACCACCAGCCACCACTGAGACTATTACATATCCTTTAGGAGCAGGTGAGTGGAGGCAATAGGTTTCAGGCTCTTTACGATTCATGTTCTGTTGCAGACTATTTGCCCGGACTTGGCTACGTGGTCAAGTTGGAATGCACCAGTGGACAGAGAATGGAGACGGCAGCCCACTTTCATTTATCTAGCCTCAGGTACACTCAGCATTGTGTTTTCTTTGTGAGGGTGTTATATGTTTTGCTAGAATGATTACTCCTGATCAAATTGTGTCCATACAAATCTTACGTTTGTAGGACCTGAGAAACAAGACCATTCACCATAAGATAAGAAAGTTCACACGCTAAATGGCCAGTAAACCTTGAGGAAGTTACAGGGAAACCTAATGGTTGGGGGGAAGGGGCAAAGGAAACAGTTAGCCTATAAATCCTTCTTGGTGGACAATAAGATCTAACACAATCGGCTCAAGTAGTGTTCTAGCCAAACAGGTACGAATATTCATTGCCCAGGGCACCAAAGGCGAAAGAAAGGTAAGTGTGTCGCCATGTCCATTCTCCGTGTAATAGGTTGGCTTCTGCATAACCAAATTTACTTATTAATTCTAAATTCATATTATGCAGGGCAAGTCAAAAGTATCGACCCAGTAGAGTTTACAGCCGAGTGATTTAGTTTAGCCACCGAACAACCATCGATCATGGGTCACAACGGAGGGGGCCACATATTAATATCATTAAGGGGTGCCCCCAACCCTGCCCCCTTAAATAAATTTTCTACTTCCGGTTCCTTTAGGAATAGGGCATTGGTCCCAATTTGAGATATGTGCAGGCAGTTAATTCATACGCAGAAAACAGCATGTAAATCGGTGAACAATAGCATGAGCGTGACCAAAATACGTTAGTACACATGTTGGCTTCAGTGCATAAAATAATACCCTAAGTAGTTTTGTGATATGGTTGATTACTTACACAATCCACGGCAACGTTAATGTTTCTTTATTTTGTCTTTCGTTACAGTTCAGTTTCTAGTTCGTCCAGGCTTTTACAATAAATCTAAGGACCAATGTTGATTGTTCAAGCCATTGAAATCTTTGGTTGCAACTTGGAATAGAAACGAAATTTAAATTCGCTGGTGAGGAATTTCAAAACCCTCCCACGCATTTCTCCTGACCCCTACAACCCGCAAACCAACAAAAGGACCATGCTCAGATCACCATGCATCCGTGTGCAAAATTCAGCTACGTATGCTTTCTCAATTTTACGCTAGTCATGAGCTATGGGATTTAACAGGGGACGGGGACGCACAGGCTGCGTGAAATATAACGTAATTTTTCCAGGAAGATCGACGGTGTGTAAACATAAACAAATTTATTTTTTATTGTTTAATAAAGTACAAAATATAAAAATTCAATTGTGACTACAAATATAATGTAACAATTTACGATAAAAGATTAGAAGAACCTTGCCGAAAAACACAGTCGCATCAAACGAGCCCACATTTTAAAACCGCAACGGGATGGGGGGGGGGATAAAGTTGGTCGATTTCCATTGAATCCGCTACACCATGCAGTAGTGCCTCTTGCCTGTACGTCCTACGGCCTAGTTTCTACTGGAAGGCTCCAAAGAGATTGGCTCGTATGGTTGACTTTGCAACAAACTGTTTTGCAACTGTAAAAGGCTGAATGGATGAAATCACGCGAGGACTTATTTGCGTGGCATATTGCAATGCCGTTAAGCCTTGCGTCATGTTGCTGCGAAGCCACGCCTTTAGTCGCCTCCCAGAGCAGGGGGGACCGTCCCCTTCCCTAGGAAACCAGGGGGGGACATGTCCCCCCCCGCCCCCCCCCCCCGGGATCGACGCCCATGCTTGTGTTGACGATATCCTTATCTTCTCTTCATTGTTTGAACAGCATCCAAAAGACTTGGACCAAGTCCTCAGCTGCTTACAATCTGCCGGCCTGACCATCATTATCAAGAAAAAACCAACTTTGCTTTCAACCTACCTCAGACATGTGATCCGCCCTTCAACTTTTGCACCAGATCCCGAAGCAGTAAAGGTCATCCAGGAGCTCACAGATCGTAAGTCATTCAAGGCCCATGCATCACTTGTAGGGTGTGTTTGGTTTCATTCATCAAGGATTAACACGTTACTGCAGTCCCACTAATTGATTTATTGAAGAAGGGGGGTTAAGTTGAAATGATCGGAGGAGTGCATGGCTGCCTGATGCACACTTAAAGCTGCTATCCTGGACTACGCTTTGTTGCTGCCTTTCATCATCATCCCAGACAGAAGTTTAGTAGGGATTTGGGACATATTGTGCACCAAGGAGAAGTGTATGACTCCGTCCGGTCTCATTTGCGAGAACACTAACCAATGCCAAGAACACTACACAGCATCGAATTGGAACTCAGTGCAATTTTATATGGTTTAAATAAGTTTCAGGATTACGTGGAGAACACATCTTTTGAGGCTCTTTCCCACATTCAGTCGACGCCAAATTTATCTGGATATTTAGCACGTTGGGTACTCCAACTTCAAGGGCTAGACTTCAAGATACGTTAAAGGAAAGGTACCTTGAATGCAGTGATTGTTTATCGAGAATGCATGAGGAGGAAGTTGGCACTGCGGCTAATGATGTAGTCATTGTGGATGAATCCACACAAGATGGATACTGGAAGACGCGTGGATAGCTCAGAACGGCGATTTCCGCTATTGACGCCAGGTAGCTAGATGGATGTACAACCTTACCAGACTGTCTTCCTTCAGCAGGAGCTGTCTGTGTTTGGAGCGGCCTGTTATTGTGAGCTTTCTTCCCTGGAGAAGTGCGTGCAGTGGCAGCCAGTATCTTTACATACTGCATTGTGATACCTCCAAAACTCAGACATCAGTGCGTGGAGATGGTGCATGATTCAGTGGAAGGAGTCCATTGAAGGATCCATAAGATTCTAATGTGACTTTCGGAACACGTCTACTGGCCACACATGAAACGCTCTGTCACGAAGTTAAGCCAAAATTGGAAATTAGCTATTGGCTAATTTCCAATTTTCCTTAAAGTGGCACTATCATCGATTGAAATGCGAACGAAAATACCGTGGCGCCATCTAGTGGTAATGATATTGTTAAGCTTTATAGCTTGTTTGCAGATGCACGAGGACGAACCAAATTTTGACTCAATAATTTAGGATAACGTGGCTTGTTTGTTTCGTTAAAAGAAATGCCGTTATGTATTCCTTCGCTTGGTTCAAGCAAGTGCTAGATGGTACTACATAGCGCTAGATGTTGTCAGATTTCGTCTGCTTTCAATCGGTGATAGTGCCACTTTAATATTATTTCCAGCGACGAAGTTAAGCCAGTCATGTGAGCAATGCCAACTGTGCAAGGGTCAGAACACCAAAAACCAGCTGATCTTTGTCAAGGTGATGTCCCCATGACGGCTGCAATTTACTTTCAGGAGCCGGGTGGCCATCACCAGAGTAAATGAATGGTTGGGTCAGGGGAGTACACGTTCTTCTACCGTCCGGTCAGTTGCAAATGATGGGCGGGATAGGGGAGACAAGGACTTCGTGGTCACAGTGGCAGATGCAGTGGCGATGGCAAATTTATTGGGATCAACAGACAGAGGAGTGGTGGAAACATGATTTCATTTAATCCGCTTCCCCAATCTTATAGCATGCGACCAAGGTGTTGGTAGCTACGACGAGCCGCCCAGGCTACATGTTATGGGCAACCAGTTGTGACAGACGTGTCACATTTGTCATTCTTGGACGTGCCGCCATCGAGTGGAAAGTCATCGGTGACGTCGATACAGTTGGGGTGGAGCTGCAGGATTTATCTTCATCGGTCGCAGCCTCATCTCTAATAACGGTGGAAAGACTGTACATCGACCGCATGAACGGTTTAAAAAGAGTTCCCCATTGCTAAGGTCATGGGTCATGATCGACCCAAACACTCTGACCTGAGAGATGCAGAGCTAGGTGGATTTTGCTATCTACGGCAAATAGGGCATGAAAGGTAAGGAATGCCTGTGTTTGAAATCGGGGACCTTGTGCAGAATGTGGTTCGAAAGTTCAAAAGAGTCTCCAAATTTGAGTGACATTCTGGCAATTCGGGTCTGGCAGTTGTAAGGCATCAACTACATATTATGATACCAAAGTGTAAGGACAATGCAGCTGCACGCACCATTAGCAGGATGTATGAAGAGGATAAAGCATCGACTGAAAAAGAATCTGGTGAGGGAAGTGCTGAAACCAACAAAATGCCAAACAATCAGTACCTTCCTAAACGACGAAACTGAGCGAACAGAACGCACCACTGTTAGAGACAGTTTGGCTCCAAACTTGACATCGCGCGTGCGCAGCAATGTTGCGTCAGTCGTTTAGTACCTTCCGAAACTACAATCACAGCTCAGCAAAATCAACAAGCTCAACAGAGCACTCGTTACGTCGTACCTTTAATGTGACCAGACGTGGCTAATGGATTTAACCAGGTGCGAGCAATGCCGAATTACAAACAATCTCTGGGAGGTGGTTGCCAGTGGTGAAGCTTTTGAGCATGCATGAGGTACCGGAAACGATTCATCGCTGAAGATGGTTGACGTAAACAAGCCACATCAACACGGCTATAGTAGAGAATGAGCTGAGCTGTCACCAACAGTGGTGCGTTTGGTTCGTTCTGTTCGGTTCTGTAGGAAGGTACTGATAGTTACAGACGTGGACACTGCTTGTTCAGTTATCTAGATATGCACCAACAATTATGGCCACAAAGACGGCAGCTCAGAACACGACAACAATGTATTTTGTTTGGGACACTTTGGCATGGAATGTGCAAAAAGCACAAACTCACATATATGGATATGAAATAAGCCAGGTTGCTAGCACAGGGAGGACCAGTGAACCAAATGTTAGATCTCAAAGTTAGGATATGTGCCCCATGGAGTCATAGGGTACTGGAAAACATACTGAAGAATGGGTATTTTGTGTACAGCGCGGCTTGCTTATGAAAGCATTCATTTTCATACCATCTGAAGTTCATGCAAAAGCCAACAGCATAATAGCCAATAGCGTGCACATCTCCTGAACCTCCAAGATCGGACTATTGCTTCCAAGCATACAGCGGGTCATATAGGAGATTTAGGAATTTTTAAAACAGTGAAATTGTTAAAGCAGTAAGTCACATGGCATAAAATAACAAACGACATCAAGACATGTGATAAGTGTCAGATGTGTAAGAGGTACCAGTTACCAAGATGTTGAAGGATATCGGTGGTCCTTTGCCGCCAACCAGCTAATGTCATAAGTTTATGCTTGTGATACTGGACGGATATTCTTCATGGGTGGAACTTTATCCACTATGTACAGCAAATTCAAAACAAAGTTGTGAAGGCTGCACACATGCGCTGGGACAGCCCAAAGCACAGGTTCGAACATTTGATGGAGGAGTTTAGAATCAAGCCCACTGGATGAGCTCCAAGGCCGATCACGTGGAGTGCACCAATTCATCAGATAAAACACATGTTAACACATGTCCACAATAGAAACCAAAGAATGGCATCTTCAGCGTGACCAGATTGCATTTACATTATGTAAACCGTGTAAATCAATCATCTTGACTTTCGGCAAGGAAGGAAAGCAACTTGTATCTCGGTCACCACACTAGAAATAATGCGATCAATAAACAAAGAAAAAATTACAAGGTAAAGGTTAAATGAAGCAAACAGTCTGCACTAAAGACTACCCTTGTGAGAATAAAAGACACACTAAAGGGTTGTCTCAGTATTCAAACACATTCAGGATAAAGCACTTAGAGCAACATCTGGCCTGCCATATAACAGTCACGCGCAGTCACGCACTTAGATGTTGGATTTACCTCCACACGAACCATGACGCATCATCGTTTCCAGTTTATAACGACATAGTTCTGGCATTCATGCTGTTATGTGACCATTATTTCATTGACATTTTCTTATCGCACGTGCACGGAGCTCATTAAAAACAAAACAGCAGAATTTTCCCTCACATTGTCGTGGAGCAGATCACCCAGTTCAGATTCGTGCTCCCTAAAAATAAAATAACAAAAAAACGTCAATGTCGCTAGGCTGTTACTCATTAATACTCAACCTCCCGCCCCCCCCCGCCGCAAACCTTTAAATTTCACTTTCACGATTACCATGATAGAGTGCCTTGCAAATATTCAACTTTTTTCATAAACGTTAATTACTTTGTGGATATTTTCAACTTTAAAAGCAAATTTTTAAAATATTAATGTAATGTTTTTATTTTTACAAGCTTGGAACTTGACGTGACCGTTTGCATCACTGAATGAAGTGAGGCGAGGTGTAGGTTAAACAGCTGGAAGCGCCCACTGGAGGGCATGCTAGGCTTTATACATCTTTAGTAGTGGTAGGGGTATAACAGAGCACCGCCAGGGAATGGTGTATACATCATTTGACGTTAGGGAGTGGCTGTAGGCAAGATGCACCATACACTACAGTCACCTCTAAAAAATTACAAGTAGTGGCATTGAAACGTTACAATATTTACAAATCATCAAATTTCCTTTTATTACTTTTCAACTTAAATAGTTAAATTCATTGGTGTAATTTTAAAATTAATCTGTTTCCATAAATAACTACCAATATCTCCTCAAAAATTATTTTCAGTATTACTTTTCTATCTGCCACGAAAACCACAGGTATATTACAGTAATAATTTAGTTTCAAACATTAACTTTTTTTTTCTAACACATACAACGTAACCCAAAGAAGAAAAAAATGTGTGGCTACGTGGTTTGAACCCATAAAGCCCCAAAACCGAACTACAAATTTAGTTTGTCAGGTTTCTTAATATTATAAAAAAATTTCCTTACTGATGTCCCTCGTCCATTGTGATCACAGGGAACGAGTGATTTTGGCATTTCAAAATGCAGTGGTGGTGGCACAGTAACAGGGGTGGTGCATGGTGGGCGCATACCTCTGTCGTTTCTTGAAGTCACAAAACGAGGTGGAATTATTTCTGTATAACCGCAGGTGTAGCGACAGGATCTTTATTTGGTATCAAACAAAATGGTGTTTCATTGGCTAAATGAAGCGGAAACTGTGTTAGAGATGGCATTGCAACGGCAGGCAAACACAGAGATTGACACTTTGGTCGACTTGCGTCTGTACCGCCCCGATTGGACAGGCACCCTTGCGCCGAAACAGAGGACTGTCATGCCATTTGTCAACCACAGGTGTTCCTCGTTCTGTTACACATTCGTTAAAAGTTTGTGCAGTTGTGTATTGGATTTGCCAAACATCACTGTTTTTCAAAATAACGCGATATTCATAACCACTTGTTTTCGATATGATTTTTGCCGGCCCTCAATGCTGTTTCACATTAGGCCAGTTGTCGGCACAGTAAACCAGGTCTTCACTAGCAAAGGTGAGTTCATTCTTATGAAAAGTAAGCTTTAGTTGCCTTTCTTGGTTTAAATTGTTTTATTAGCAGTGACATTCTGGTTCTCACCTGTCGTTTTAGGAAACATTTCGACGATGAAAATTTCGTGGGGGAATGCGGGATATCTCGAGCTTGCATGAGAAAATTAATAACGCTTTTTGTAAAGATAAACCTTGTGACATACTGGCTTTCATGCTGTGTTTTAGGTTCCATAGTAAATGTTCAGCACCGCTGTTCTGCACTGGCTCATGCGGAATGCTAGTAACATGGCAAATTCCACATTCCTAAAAAAAATTCCAGCTGTGGTCCGTTTCGCCTACTAACGATTGAAAAACTCTTAGGTTGCAAATAAATCCTTTAGGACAATGGTCCCCAACCAATTCTTCAGTATTCCTCTCAATTGGAACCAGCAATGGTGCCCCTCCATTGCTTTTTTTTTTATAGAATGTAACTTTTGTTATTCCTCTAATTTTGCAATTTTTGTAATTTTTTTAAGACTTGAAGACCTTAATATAATGTATTTTTTTTTAATGATTGACATCAGGTCTAAGACCGTCATAGGCGAGGACTTTGAGACATGAAGTTTGAAAAAAGTTCACCACTGAGATTTATAATAGTTCGGTGTCAGCAGCGACTCATGCCTTCCCTGCAAACGCTCCATGCCTCTTAAGGGAGGCGCGCCTCAACGGTTGGGAAACGTAGCCTAAGGATGCACATAACTGCATTGCTAGTATTAGATTTCATGATGTACACAAATGGAAATTTCGAATGTGAGTCAAGAATTACCAAAAATATTTGCCATGGAAAGGGCTACAAAAATCTATAAGTATGCGAGAACAAATGTTTGCTTGCCTTTCCCAAACATGTTTTTTTTTTTTAACCAGAAACGCCAGCATTTCTGTTTATCTGACAGAGCACATACTTTTCACAAAATTCTCAAGTGTGCTGTTTAATTGAGCCACCAGTCGCAAGAACGAGTATGCGCCTTAATTCTCACGATTCCGCAGTGCGTATGTGTAGCAATTTTCCTTTTTTTTAGCGCCTCTAGGACATGGTCGCAAATTTTCAGGAATAATTAACTAATGCCCCCAAAAGATAGAGTTTCCATCAAGAGATAGCTTGTGCCGTCGTGATAAATTGGGCTTCAAATTCTTGTTTCAGTTTTTCCTGGGCAATTGTCGTTAGTGTATCTATAGACTGTTGCCAGCAGCCAATCTTTTAACGTGTATTTTTTTGTGAACCTGTTACAGTTATTGCATGGTACTTACCTGTACAGTAAGTTGCTTGGCAACTCATATATTTGGTGTGTTGTCCAACACACTTGATTATGCCTATGTTAATAAAGATTTTGGTTTATAGCCTGGAGACACAGAAGAACAAAGGTAAGTTATAGGAATTGTGCACACCACGGATGAAAAGGAGTTAGGTTGAAAAATTTTATTTTAGTCTAACTTTTTGATAATAAGTTTTGAGGGGAGGGGCATACATTGGCCCTACTAGTGGTGTAGGGGTTTCTAGTACATATGACTGCTCCCCAAGTGCCAACCCCACCATTAAAGGACTTTCTTGAAAACGTGTAGTGGTGCTTATCAAGGGGTTGCGAAAATTCCAAATTAACCTAAATTGGTGGAATATGGCTAGTAGTCATGGCTCAGTTTTGGTTATGCTTTAATTGTAAAACATGAGCGATAGTATGCTCCGGCTCGCCTGACATTCAAGGGCGACACTAACCCTGGCTTAGGGCCTAAAATGGAATAACAAACGGCATGAGGCTTACTTGGGACGAGATGGATTGGTAAATTCTGAGTTAATTTAAGTTTTCACAGCAAGGGAAAATAGCTACAGGGCTGCAGTACTAAACTAACAACAGGGTTGGTCCGGTTTGATGTTAAGTTTGGGGAAACGGGACAAAAAGGGAAAATTTCTAATTAAAATGGCCAAAATTACCTTTCGATGTGGGAGTTGGTAGCGGAATGAATTTAAGGTTAATACCTAATTGTTGGGAGCAACCGGCAGAAGAACGAGCGAGCTCGAGCCGTTACAATTGACATCAAACATTAAGTACAGACAATTTACAGCCAAACATTGTTACAACAATTAATATAATAGCATCATGTCAACTAACAATGAATATTAATTATTTTGAACTGACACTGGGTCATTACAATTTCACGTCATGTGGATCTTGAGCTTGGCAGCTTTCACAAATGACGATATCGGCGTACCCTTGCTGGGGTGGTACAATTTCAACGTTGAAATCCGAAATGAAACTCGCAACAGTGGTGAGACTAGTAGGCGTTGCTAAAGGTGTAGCTATCCAAGGACAGTTATTGTGATGATTATCATGATGGCCCTCCTAGGCCTCCGTAGCGTTCTATCACCTCCCCGCCGTCCCAGCCTCATTTGGGTAACTGCACACCAACTGGCCCAAAAGACAGTCATAACGATGTCACGTTGCATTTTCAACCTCCTCGCAAAGTTCATTTTCGCAGTTCAAACTGTTCAATTCATTCCTTCGGACACTTCAGGAAAGGCAATCCGGGCACCCACTGTGAACCCTACAAATTTTGACGCCGAGAGCTACACAAGTGTGCCTACACATCTTCTTCGGAAATCTTGAAATAAATCGACAAGATGGTGAATGAGCTCGAGAAGTCTGGAATAATCAAAAAGACGGACAGCCAGTGGGGATCGCCATTCTTTTTAAAGAAGAAGAAAAATGGCAGTGGATTCAGGCCTGTTCTTGACTATAGGGCTCTGAACAAGTGGATTGAAACCGACAGATACCTGATGCCTCGAACCGATGAGGTTTTCCATTTTCTAGCTAGGAACAAGTAGACTTCAGTTATTGATTGCGAACAGGGGTTCCATCAGGTCCCCTTTCATCCCAATGGCCAAGACTGCACCACCTTTGTTTGCCACAAGGGCGCATACCGCTTTCGAGTGCTTCATTCAGCCTCAAGACTGCCAGTCAAGTGTTCCAATGGGCAATGACACCAATCTTGGGAGACCATAACGGCTCCGTATGTGTCCGCTACATAGATGACATCATCATCACAATGAAGACTTGGAAGGAGCATTGCCAAGTGATCAGAGCAGTTTTCACCAAGCTTAGGAACGCAGGCTTTACTCTCAAACGAAAAAAGTGCCACTTGAGGCTCAAGTTGAAGATTTTAGGGATTCGTGTCACTGGCAATGCGCTAGAGCTCACTGGGACCACAAGACAGCGATTTGCAACTTCCCATGACCTTTTACCAAAAAGAAGTTGGAGGCCTTCTTCGGCTTATGCAGCTACTTCTGCAAATTTGTGGAACACTGCTCAGCCATAGCAGCTCTGTTACACCGCCTAACACGTAAAGATCAGCCATTCAGGTGGAAGGCATCAGACATCAGGATCCTAAAGGACAGAGAAAAGAACTACTTGACCTTCAACCAGGAGGCATTTGCAGCTGTCGAAGCAGTAAAACATTGGGAGACGTGTGTCGTTGAATCCAGGCTCATCCACATCGCGGATAACCAGGCTTTGAAGTGGGTTCTGTCAAAGCAAAAATCATCAGGAAAGACAGCATGCTGAGCCATCAGGCTTCAGAAATACGATTTCGACGTTGTCCACCATGTCGGCAAGTTAAATATTCTAGAGAAATCCTGCACCCTAAGACTCAGACGACGAGACGATGGATGCCCCACAGCAAGATGAAAATGAGTCTGAAAATCCGCACCCAACTGGGACTACTGTCGAATACGCAGCCACAGACCAACTGAAATCACCAACCTATCTGATGTTTTACATCTGAGAACAACCATACATCGACCGCAGGGACAGACAGCAAATCCAAGAGGTTCAGCGCAGGAATAGAAATATCACCAGGATAATTAGAGAATGCAAACACTCCTATGGAGCATTGGTACATGTACCTCCACAGCTGCCATGATCACAAGCAAGCAAGGCACTTAGGAGTGTATAAGATGCAACGTCTGTGCGCCGTAGCACACTGGCCAAGGATGTTTGGAGAATGCAAACACTAGATCAGATCATATCATGTGTGCCAGACAGCCAAAACTGCCGAACTTGAGTGGCTGGCAACATGCAGCCAGTGATTCCATCACACAAGTTCCAAATGCTTGGGATAGACTATGTAGATCCACTACCAACAACTACCCATGGTCACAAGTTCACACTATCATTGACGGACTACTTTACGAAGTATGTGAGGTTAACTCCAACAAAGAAGGCAACAGCCAAGACAGCAGCTCACAGCTTCTTGAAGTGTTCATGATTAGAAACAGCTCTCCAGAAATAATTGTCTCTGAAAGCGGTGCTGCGTTTGTTTCAAAGATTTTCACCAATATATTCGCACTGACTGGGACAAGGCATCATAGAACTACTACGTATAATCAGCAGTCAGATGCGACCGAATGCGCTCTCTGCTCTATGAAAGGTTGCTTGCGTGCATTTCTACCAGAGCACGAAGAAGCATGGGGACCTCTGCTTCCTATGTTGCAGTTCGCCATAAATACGGCTCCTCGTGTCTGTACCGGAGAAACCCCACTCCCTGACGTACGCAGCGCCATCAGCCTCCCAGACACACAGACAGATATGACTCCAGAGAAATTCGCCGAACACCTTCGTGATGAGGTTGACGAAACCAATGATCTCACAGCCGCCCATCTCGCCAAAGCAGCCAGACCTGCAAAGATTGGATAATGCAAGAACCACTGGAAGGCTTTGCACCAGAAAATGGAACTAGTCAATATTAAGAATCATGTTTTATCGTGTACCGAGATGGGGATTGCTTGCAAGTTAGAACCCAAGTACAAAGCCCCGTACAGAGTCATTCGCAACATGAGTCACCGCTTCTTTGATTTCGGTCTTTTGCGGAGTGAACCTTCCCACCATTGGAGCTATATCAGCAACAAGATGGACCTAACCCAACACTCCAACTCACTACCCTGTCAAGCTCTTAGTGTGAAACGCTGATTAGGTCATCCTCACCCAAGAACTCTTTGCATCGATGTTCTACTTTGGGCTGTGATTTTCTTTGATGTGTGTGTGGAAGACCTTCCGGCTGCATCCCTCTGACTAAACCCGAACTTCGAGCTGCAACCCTGTGGAGTAAGATGGACCTTCAGGCCGCACCCTTTGGAATAAAACGTGCCTTCAGGGCGTAAATCTTTGTGGATACCCTTTTGTGTAGCACCCACATATCACCAAGAAGAGTACAATGCAGTGCACATTTGCGTAATGAAGGGAGCGCGTAGTGTACAGTACAGCATTTCCTTGGAGTAAATTTTCGTATATTCGTGACATTAACTCAGTTGTCGTCAATAGATGCCCTGTAGTTAAACGATGTTTGATTTTCGATTTCGAGGGAAATTATTGTCTTTCGATCTTATCCTTGTAATATCCCTGTCACGTTCTCACCCATGCGGTGACAGTGCCCTACTATTTGTGAAGAGGGGGAAAGTGTCAGGATGGCCCTTCCAGGCATCAGTAGCATCCTTCACCTTTCCACCTTCACAGCCTCGTTTTTGGCAATTGCGCACCAACTGGCTCGAGAAACAGTCACAGTAAAGCCATGTGACTTTCAATTCATTCCTTCGGACATTTCAGGGAACGCAATCCGGGCATCCACTGCGAATCTTACAGCAACTCACATTAATTCCGAAGAAAACGCTGCAGACAATAAAGCCAGATCTATTGTCAATAATCTTCGACTTCTGCCTAGACAGGAGGGTGACTCATCACGACCAGTTTTTGGGATTTCATGAAAAAACATCTCGAGTTCTTAATATTAGGAATAGATCCATACTTTAGTCATTTAGAAGAACTCTGAATATATGCAGAATGCTCAGTATTTGGGGCAGTGCGCAATGCGTTGGTGTGCAGGAAGCGTAAGGTATAAATATACCGACACAACCACTGCTATGCATCATTAGAGATTATATATAAACAAAAAAGATAGAGATCTTCATAGTTAGCTACTGAATCATTTGACATCATGGATATCAAGAATTCTTGATAAATTCTTAGATAAATTCTTGTGGATATGGATAGTTATAATTTAGAATTCTACTGTATGTATTCATCCGTGGGGTAAACAATATTATTGCAGTCTACCATGGACATTGTGACGGCAATTGTCTGTATGCTATGACTCCATAACATCACTGACAGCAGAGAGTCAGACTTGCAAGGTGATTTAGAGAGGATGGTAGATTCCCACTTGCTTCAACAGCCACTGAAGCGGTTTTCCTTGGCAAGAATAAAGGCTATGAAACGTAAATTTGATGCTGACTGATCTTCCCCCGAGCAACCCGCGACATCTGTGGTCGTCAACCCGTGGATTGTCACAAAATTGGCGTCCAACCAGTGACATGAACATTGGTCCCGAGATTTGCCACACGATTTTCCGTTCGTGATTTGGCCTTCCAACCAAATGTGGGCAGGTTTATTTGGAAGTCGGGAAGTTTCCCGAATGGCCATTTGGTTTCACTTTGCATGGGCTGGTGACCGGCGCGAATTAAAAAAAAAAATAACAATCACATCCATTTCGTAATGCTGGCTCGTGTATCCGTACGACAATTTTCACCACCTGTTCCGTTCCTGTTTTGTCATGGGTTTTTTTTTTCAACAGTCTCTTAGAGGCGCCTGCTCACCATTTCTCTAGCATTGCCCATATTCTAAACACAGCATCCTCGTTCCAGATTCTCCGTCATCCAATGGGCTGATATGGGTCACGCGATCTCGATTTAGTTATAAAAATCGTGGCGCTGCTGCGAATAGTGTTGTTCCATTTTTTATTTACCGCTATTTTCTTTATATTGCTCAATGATTCTACGGTGCTGCATCTAGGAGTTGAAAAGGTGAACAGGCACCTTTAACACCGTTCTTGTAGTCTGGCAATGGCACAAGGAAAGGGGAACCAAAGAGGCATGCCTCCTCTCCCCCTGAAATGTGTCATAATTCTAAATAAATTCTTCACGAATCTGCAAAAAAAGTATGGCCAGAACCGGATGCAGCAGCTATGTACCATAAAATGCTCCTTCCGGGACTTAACCCACACCGATGAGGGGTGCTAACAGAGCTCTCTTGCACCCTCTAACTGACTGTTTTGATTCGAGCCCGTCCAAAATTTTCCTTGGCTGTGCCACTGCTGTTTGATCAACGAAAACACACGCTATTTTTGTAGCTAGAATATCAAAGTTATTTTATTAAACATATTTTTCATTGAACACATGTTAGTTCCTAAATAAAGAATAAATCACAAGGTAAAGGGTAAATGAAGCAAACAGTCTGCATTAAAGACTGGTCTTGTGAGGATACAAGATACATTAATCTGAGAAAGAAAGAAAAGACAACTACCCCGACTGGGACTCGACCCAGGACGTTCCGCTGACCAGGCCGGAAGCTCTATCCACTGCGCGACCGGGGCAGATACTGGCTACAGGCTCCAGCCGAGCTAAGTAGCTGTTCAGTCTTTCTCACTGGTGACCTCTGAGAAAGACTGAACGGCTACTTAGCTCGGCTGGCGCCTGTAGCCAGTATCCGCTCCGGTAGTGGCCTAGTCAGTGGGCAGTCCTGGGGTCGAGTCCCAGTCGGTGCAGTTGTCTTTTCTTTTTTTTCTCAGATTAGTGTATCTTGTATCTTCACAAGTCCAGTCTTGAATGCAGACTGTTTGCATTCAGTTGTTCCTTTTTCATTGGTAATTAATATTTGCAATGTGTCTGGGCCAGTGGAAAGCATTTCGTGGTCTGGTTAGGCTGAACCAGTCCTCCCATGCCAGGATTTAGAACCCGTGCCCTTGATGACCTCTACTCTTGCCAGAAATTATGACAAAAATAAAACAAACTGAAATATTTTGTCGAATTGCCAAACTGTAATTTTGTCTTAATCGTTCTTTTTAGGTTTAGAGACTTTTAAGGAATCATGCATGCGCAACTTGTTGGTTTTTATTTTATATTTTTCATTTCTTAAGAAATAACACACAAAGGTAAACAAATTTACGGAAAGTTTCAGTTGAGAATGTTCTAAACCCTGGAACAAAAAAGGCCACCAGCATCACTCCCCCCCCCCCCCCCTCCCCCAGCACCACACACACACACTATTCTTTACAAAAAAAAAGGAACACGCAGAAGTGTACTATTTACATATTACTGCAACCAAAAGGGCTCAAGTGTCTCGGAGGAAAGAGACTTCCTCCATGACTAAAGCAAGCCTAATGATCGAAAATAGATCTAACCGTTCTTTTTAATGGTTAACAGGTGTACTAACGAGTAGTGCGAGCTAGGTGCGAGAGAGTGTAATTGCAGCAACAGGTGGCACGCATAAGGCAACAACGCACCTGGTGACGGACTTTGTTTCCGGACTTTTGAGTCGGGCATCGTAAACCATGCGTCTCCACAAGAACAAACCAAAAAAAAAAAATACCAGACACCCTGGCATGCGAGAGTAGAAAATTCGTTATTGCTTCACTGGTAGCCGCCATGTTTAGGGTGTGCCTTTCAGTTAGAGATTGAAGAGGAGTCGGGGAGAAAGGAAGGAAGAGATATCGGAAAGGGGTGTCTTTTTTTTTTTTTTTTTTTTGAGAAATACAAGTTCGTTCATGGCGTGATCGACTGGCAACTTTAGTGAAAATAACTTATATTTTTCCTGTAAATCCGGATTTGCAAGATGGCAATCACGACCATTCCACCGAGGATTGTTTTGATTGTGGTTTTAAGTTGTGCGTGGTGCGTTTTGGGACAGTTTCAGTGGCAAAGGAAGGACGCCTTCGACGAAGTTCGCAAAAAACTCGATAAAGTAACGCCCGATAACTGTAACATAAAACACATTTCCGAGCTGCACATGGATTTAGACCACGTCTCGCACCTGCCGGACATCAAGCAAGTCAATATCAATCCGACTTTGCCGAACAGGACTGCCCTGTTGCATTTACACAACATGGCTTTGAGCCGCGCTTTTTACTTCAGTTTTATTCTACAAAGGGCGTGGGACGATAAAGAACCCGGTTTCATGTATTATTATTTGTCCACTATAGCAGACGTGGCGTCAGACTCAAAAATTAACTCCAGTGCTATATATTTTTCGCCGAACATGTCCTACACGCCATCTTACAAAGGATTTTTTAACAAGACCATGCCCCTCTTTGCTCCTAGAACTTTTAGGTAAATAAGTGTGTAAAAATGTGAAAACTGAAATTATCATTCAACAGGTAATTTTAGCATCAGTTGTGTCGCCTAGGCGTTGCTAGGAACGGGGGGGTTACTACTGTTGATCAGAATGACAAACTACAAAAACAGACATTTCCCCCCCGATTTTTCCATTGTCATGGTAATAACGACACCAGAATTGGAAACATTTTCTGCCTTCTCCCCACCCCACATTTCCCAAAAAATTGTTGTTTCTTTCTCAGTTTTGGGGGGTTGGCTTAGGTGGGAAGGGCATCGCCACTGGTCGGAACAAGTGGTGACTGACAATGATCACCAAATGCCATTTTGGAAATAATCAGTCCATGAATATCACATGATACATCAATTTTTTCATTATATCGATGAACAAGTCAATGATATTGGATGTATGCCTTACTACACACGTAAAACCACATGGAGTGAGCAACATTGAAAGCTTTGACAAACTATACTAGCCTACAAGCCACGGCTGTTTGCCGTGATGTCATCACGAGTTGGCCAATGACAAATGAGAGTGGCCTATCCCAGTCACGTGGTACGCGCGTCACGGCAAACAAGTGTGGCATGTGGGTTAGTGATAGGAATAAGATGGGTAGTTGAAATTGCCGTAGGCGAGAAGGAACATGGGGCAAGTATGTTGCAGCAATATCTCGAAGTAAAATATAGTCTATAATTCATTTTCGCTGGAACGTTATATACTACACGACACTACACAGACAAAACTACTACCGAGTTCTTGAGTTTTCGGTGTTGGTTGATCATCTTCCTTAGAAATTGTACACACTCAACGTAAATTTCACCACACAATCACAAAAGTTCGTTTCCATTTAAAATTCGCGGACGCGTACAGTTGGGGGACATTTCCAACTGATGTGCGTGCTCGAAATTTAAATGGAAATGGACATTTGTGATGGTGTGATGTGATTTTCGTTTGTTGAGTGTGCATTTTCTGAAGAAGGTGATCGACCATCACCACATTTTCAAGAAGAACTTTGGAGTTAGTTCGGACAGTGTGGTATCGTGTATTTGTTTTTCTGTTTTTTTGATTTATTACCACTAGCCTAAACGCCACTTGCCGGTATTCTTGAAAGTTTTAAGGGCAAGACTAGTGAAGCCAAAATGGACCCATCATTTAATACTGATTTCACACTACTAAATTCGTCTCGCACCAGCGAAATTGCAAAATTGCTAAATTCGTCTTGGCCACTATAGCAAAGCGTGCTGGCGCGTGCCAGGGGATTATCCCTGCTCATTATCTGTCTACCTGCACAAAAGACCTTTCTTCCTCGTGCTGTTCCCCTTCTCACTCTTATTGTTGTGGGATAAGGACTGCACGAGTCACCCCTCCGCTAGATGCAGAAAACACGGCCGCTACGAATTTTTAAATGTGAAATCCGAAACGAGCTGCCTAGAGCTGGCTCTCATTCGGGGCGCGCCGTGGAGCACCCGGGCGCGAGACGAATTTAGTAGTGTGAAATCAGTATAACACAGTATCACATCTGTAAAAGTAAATAGCCTAGATCGGAAACGGTTCTGGAGTGATCTTATCTATCCTGGTGTTCACAGAGTGTGATGGTTCACGAGACTTGGGCCTAGGGCCCAAGATTTAGAAGGGGCCGTCTGAGTTCAGTCTAAATTTCAAAACCAGTTGGACTGATTGAAACCTAAGAAAAATACTGGTAAATTTTTTTTCCTATGAGTGAATGTGTGGCAGCCTACCATGCGTGTGTGTTTATCTATCACTTAGATAACTAGGCATATTTTAATTAACTACTGTAAATTAAAAAAGTAGGCTATGTAACTCATGAAGTGTACATCTGGAAATAAGAATATCAACGGGTGGAACCTACAACTTTCATCGCACTTTTTACGAGTCCTTGGGAGAGGTCAATCTGCCCAATTCCATGTAAAACAAATCTGAAGCTTTACCCAGGATACTGGATGACGAGTTCCAGCGTACTTTAATTTGTGCCACAGCAGGCTAAGGCAGAGGGTAAAATGTACAAATACAGAACATTTATTAAAATCTTAAAATAATTTCTTTTTGAGTGGAAAGTGTTGGACTTGTATTATAGTTGTATTCCTGGAATCCATGGCCAAGAGATAGCGTGTAAGGATGGGTGTTATAGAAAATTTGGATTTCGATGTACCTATTGCGATGTTGCAAAAAGAAATACTGTTAGTTGGTTCCACTCGCTGCATTGCAATATTGGTTACATTTTTGCTGAACTTTTCACACCAGCTTATGAAAGGTGGACTTAGGTAAAGGTAAAAATAATAATAAAACTACAAACAGTGAAGTGTTGACCGAGTTTACAACAAGAGGTGGGGTGAGGGGAAGCACTCTCACAACTAACTGCAACCCCGAAGGCAGAAAAGGATGCGACGTGCGACATCCGCACGGATAATTTGGCACAGTCGCAGACAAAACGTGTCGTTTTGACCAAATTTCTGCCGTTTCGCCAGTTTTTGACCGATTTGGACATTCCAATACACCATTTTAATCGTCTCGACGAGACCTTTCAGTTGGTGGAAGAGCTAGATCAGTAGAATAAAGGACTGAAAAGTTATTCAGTAAAATCTAATAAATATGCACGTAGCCATACGAAAAAACAGATTAGCTGCAGACAATTTTTCCCTGACAATTGGTGTCGCAGACAGTCGCAGAAAATTCGCTTTGGGGACTGCAACTACGTACTACTAGCGTAGGCTTTTAGCCTGTTACTCATGTTCTCGCAAAGAAGCTAACGGCACCAATATCTGCAAAAAAACAAATAGACTACAGTACCGTTTCGAAACACTGTAAAATCACCGTACCTCAAGCTTTGCACTAAGACAGACTGTGTTTTTGCTCCGAGTCATGTAGCACACGTCTCAACCTAAAACAAAGCATTCTCACATACGACAACGCCTCAAAAAGTCAGTCCGTGGTCCCATATACCCGTTTCCTGAGTGGTTTCTAATAATCAGTAGGCCTCTCAAGGAGAGACCACTCAATAAGTTAAAAAAAAGGTCGGGTCTACCTGGCCGATAAACCTCAACCATACGGGGAAAATTGCAATTCCCAACCAGACGAGTGAATCTCCTTTGCACAGGCTCATTCTTAATTAACATTGTTCATCCAGACTCTGGTGTGATGGAATGAAAGATGATAGATTTTCAGACCAGTGGAAATTCCGATTTTATGAACTAAAAAATAACAGTAAAATTTACCCCAATTTATGTTAAACTCGTTGAAAAACTATGGAAATAAAACGTCCGCACACTCTCGCAACACAGACAAACACTTTCACAGTTGTCTTCTTCAGGCCTCAAGGATTAGCCTATTGGGGCTTCCTATAATAGCCTATCTTCCTCAGTTTTCGTAACTAACGAATTCAAATATGACTGCCTCGTTAAACTACTGTGTTATGGTGGTTTGTTTTCAGACTTCTTCCTACAACCTGTAGGCCGGCACCAGCCGCACCATTTGGGTGCCCATAGACTAGTCAAGTAGTGTTGGGCAGTACACCAGTGCATTGTACCCTGAACAACTGCGTGCATTGTTAAAATACTGGTATTGCTTTAACACTTTGGATCGTAAAGACGTACTGGTACGTTTTCATTAATTGTTACTGAGTGCCTAAGGACGTACTGGTACGTCTCAAACTTTTGATTTACTATACAAAACTGTGGAGGGCAGTACGTCTGCTGTGGCTTAGCCCAGAGACTTTGTTGGTCATGTTAGTTCGCTTTTCAATCGCTAGATGGCAGACCCATGCAGCAGAATATCTGTTTTTAGGGTTCTAGCTGGAGCGTCTTTTTTGAAGTGACAGTCAACATGGCGTTGTCAGACGAAAATGAAACTGAAACTGGCGATTTTATTGAAACTAACATGCCACAGAGAGGCTCAACTTCGGTGCCAGAAAGTTATTACAGTGAACAAATATTATTATGGCTAATTTGGAGTGTTTTTTTTTTCCCAGATTGAGCAGCTTTGTTTGTCAAGTTGGTATGCTTTCGTCGTACTTTTGTCGAAACACAAATATTTAGTTTTACCCTCATTTTTTACAAAAAGAAATTTTTTTTTTTATTGTCACCTAACTTTCCAAAAACTGCACTTTCATCTACTATCTAGCCTTAAAAAAAATTGTGTTCATTGGTGAAAAACTAACCGCTTTGTGATTTTTTTTTGTAAGATGCTAATACTGTCAGGACCAGCGGACGTGTGCAAAACATTATGGCAGGCTCCAAAGTGTTAATATGAAAAAAGGTGCTAAAATTATAACAATAGTTCATTTAGTTCTTTTGTTGTAGGGCTCAAAACAGTACAACAATAGTTAAATGTCAACAACTATAAAATTGGGAGTTCTGAACAATGCACTAAAGGGGAGCCAAATGTGCATATTTAGATGCTACAACCAGTGTTGGTTTTCTTTGCATTTCTACTTGGATAGTATGTTTTTAAAATATGTTGTAAAACATGCGTTAGCTTAAATCAGGAAAACATTTTAAAAAATGTTCCATTAAAACAATCAAAAAACACATTTTTCAATAAATTTGCTATTAAAAATCTGGTGTTGGCACCACAACACTAAAATACGAGATACTGCCTCATTCATAAGTACCGGAGAAAACCGAGTACCGGTACCAGCACCGGTTGACAAATTTGTGGTACCGCCCAACACTTCTATTCAGTGTCGTCTTCCAAGCAACAGCTGCGTGTTGGCCCATCCTTTTAATTCTGGTAAATAATACTAGCACACACAAGCCTTTTTTAGTCTTGTTTTCATAAGATAAGGCTAATTTTGCAGGATGCCACCCAATTTGCAGAATGTGACATTTCTCATGTAAACTTGTTTATTGCTGTTGCCTTTTAGTGCATAACGCAAAACTTAAGTCTCCAATGCCTAATTTTTCTTGCTGTTTGTTGAGTGGCAATGAACATCTTTATTCTTACACTGAGCTTCGCTGCAGTCAACAACTAGACCCAGAGTTATTGGCTGAGGTCTGATAAAGTTCCAAAACTAAAATGAAGTTTAGTTGCCATCACCTAACAATTGGCCAACCTACTTTTTCCCTCCCTACCCTACCCTCTCGCCCCTTGCTTTTTAGCCCTTTATGTAATGTCCTCCTCAAGTGCGGGATAATCCTCCTATCACCAGTCACTGAATTTTGGTTTGATGCTATGATGGCAGAAACAACGCTACTGTGTAGAAATTAAGAAAAACTGACCCGTTAGGCCTAGCTATTTTACATAGGCAATGAAAAAAAAAATGCTCATACCCACTGTAGCTGTTTTCTGGTAGGCTTGCCCTGCAAAAGGAACACAGTTCCATTTGAACGTAATTCCGCATCTTTGCGAAAGTGTTTGTGTTACCTTTATGCATTTTCGCTTTATTTCTACCTTTTAAAGCATACCTTGTTGTACTAGGAGGAAAACGTTTGTTTTTCAGAATGGACGATTTCAACGATCCCGTTCATCTTCAAAGAATATCAACTCTTAATACCTTTGAGTCGGCTGACTTGGGCGCATTTCGCCGAGATAGTCGTAGCCTCAACTATACTTCAGACTTGTACCGTATCAATGAGTGGTACAAAGCATGGCTCCCTGACCGAACTACTAGGCAGGATTCTAAGACGACGTATACCGTGAAAATCTCCCATGCAAACGGAACCAATGAAACATTTGTTTGGCATGGACCGCCAGGTAAGTTTTTTCCAACATTGAAGTGTTAGAAACGGTTATTTAGTTTTGGATCTAGTTCGTTTATTTTTTTTTTTTAAGTGCTTTTTGCTAGTCACTCGTCAGTTAGATTTACTAGGCCAAGATTACATTACAGTAGAGGTCTTTCTTCTATTTACGTGGCATGAATCCTTCTTCCAGGTGCTGATGAAACTCCTGGTCCGGTAAGCTGGATCAAGCCATATTTTGACTGTGGCCGTTCGAACAAGTGGGTTGTTGGTGCTAGTGTACCTATCCCCGATATCTACCCTCGCCATACTCAATTCAGACACATTGAGATTCCAATGTAAGCCCTTTTATATTATTTTGTGAAGCTCGTTCGGGTGTTTCATTTGTTCATTTCAGTGTACAAATGTTGGCACTAAAATTAGTATCTCTTCGTAAACAAAGTATAAATCACAAGGTAAAGAATGCTATTTGCTTTCTTGAGTTTTTGCAGTCTCTCTTGATAATTTTATTATTATTATATTTGCATGCAAATGGTAAACAAATTACAGTTTCTACGTTAACTAGTGAACTGTTCTAAGTAACATAACTAGCACATAATACAGGGTAGCAGAGATAACGTGCCGAAATTCAAAGAATAACTTTTCCATAACGTACCATAGACAACAGTGGCTCGGTATCAAATCTTACCCCGTTGATAACAAATTATTAATTAAATTATAGCATTAGTAAAGACCCTGCACTGGTAAGGTGGTTTGAACATTCTCAAGGCATCACATCAAATGTTCATTATCAACTGCTTTAATAAGTTTTGCAAGTTTTCTCATTTATGCTTCTTTTAGTCACTCCTTTTCAGAATAATCCTAAAAATCTCACGGTCAACTCTTTTTAGTTTTAGTGGGCATTTGGAAAAGTAGAGAAACTCGCTTATCTGAATTTCATCGTATATGACTGTTCCAAACCAAACCAAAGATGGCTGAGCCAAAGATGTTCAATTTAACTCTGTGTTCATCAGTGAAGATTAGACCGAGGATGCATATTGCACGTGTAGGTCTGATAAAGAAAAAATAACAAATGCAGTAGATCTTTTTTTTTTTTTTTTTTTACAAAATTCATTTTAAATTTCACCTTTCATTTGAGAGACTATTCAAATTCAAAATTGTGCTGGCTGATATGCATTAAGTTTAAAATTTGAAATTTGACTGGAAGATCGAATACACATTAAAATATGGTGGAAAACTGCAATTAAAATATACTGGAAAATAATTGGACAAAATTGCTGGGTTGTACGAACCATGACAGGGTTCATACAGATACTGGAAATACTGGCAAATACAGTACTTGGAAAAAATTCTACACTGGAAAATACTGGAATATACTTAAAATTTATTTTTTTACTGGAGAAAATACTTGACTTTTCAACTAGCTATACACAGTTTTCTTCTGCAATTAAAACAAATTTGTCGTCATTGCTTTGTAAAGTTTTAGTTTTACAAGTTTTATTTCACTCATTGATTTAATTAGGTTACCGCCGTTGTAAATTTTTGTTTTAGCGTGCTCTCTGAAAAATGTGAAGCAGTTCCGATTCCAGAAAGAGCACCATACACCGCCGGCCATTCCACTCTGCATACCACTTTGTAGCTGTGATAGGCATAATTCGGTATTGTTATGAGCACAATGTTGAATTAAGCCTAACACAGCTCCAGTTTTATGCCTGCACCCAGGAGTGCATAATATTCTCCAGGTTTATGACTGTCTAGGAGTGCATAAAATCAACCAGTTGTATTCCTCCATCCAGGAGTGCATAATATTCTCCAGTTTTATGCCTCTGTGCATAAAATCATCCAGTTGTATGCTGCCATCCAGGAGTGCGTAATATTTTCCAGTTTTATGCCACTTTCCAGGAGTGGATAATATTATCCGGTTTTATGCCTCTGTCCAGGAGTGCATTAATGGAGTGCATTTTATGCCTCCATTCAGAAGCCGCCACAGTCGGTAGACCAAAACGGAGGAATGATGGTAGACGACACGGAGCTGAACACAAGGATGACGCCGAAGCTGGAAGAGTGATGACCAGAGAAGGAGTTACCCACCTGAAAGACCAAAGTAGAAGTTGCAGAAACTACTGAAACAACTGAAATCACACACCTATTTCCGAAATAAAGAAAGCATTAAGAAAAAGGTATGAAAAGTCGTGGAGTAGTAAGACTGATTCAAAGCATGATGGCAATGAGAAGAGATGAAGAGAAAGCCCTCAGTAGTATTACTAAAATGAGAACAGGAGTATATATTGTACATGTGGTGACTGTGATGCAGTCTATATAGGAGAGACGAGGAAAGGCATACAAATTCGTATGAGGCAGCATATGGCAGACACCAGGAGTGAACACATAGAACATGGCAACACAACATCTAATCTAAAGGTAGCAAACCAACACGCTAATTTGATCGAGTTCATCAGGTGCAAAACATCTAAGATACTGTAGAGCCGATGGCAATCCTAGGAATTCTAGCCAGGAATACTAAATTGCGACGACAGTGTCTGCGTTGTGCAAAAGGAAAAATTTCCAAGCCCTTCTTAACGCAAAGCCTCAAGAAGAAGTAGCTGACCCGGCTGGCTCTGGCGCTCGTTCTGCTGATAACTTGTTTCCTCCTGTGGGACCTGTATTTCCAAGTTGGACCATCTGAGATGTCTACGCACCACAGGCCTTCCCACCGTGAACTTAACAGGATATTGTCTGTCTCAGCGTCGTCACTTGATGCTGTGAGCTCAAGGTTTGAAAATGAAAAGGGAAAAAAATGCTGGCCGAAAACCTATACCGATTGCTCAGCTCTGTCACCTCGCCACGCTCTTCTACCCCTTTCGCCAACCGGCCTGGATTGGACGACTTCTCCCAGCTTTTCTTTGACCATCCCCTCATCATCCACACTGTCTAAACTCTGCTCTCCTAGCCTAAGTCTACAATCGACCATTCCAGACAGGCCGCCTGACTTGGGCCGCAAGCCAGCCCCATTTCTTTGCCAACTCTTGTTTTGGTCTAGATCATGCTGCGTTCCAACCTCCGCCTCTGTCACCACCCCTGACTTTTCTTCACCCTTCAATCATTCGCAAAAAAGAGACTCTTTCTTTCTTCTGGAGGGGAAAGACGTTTGTTGAAAAATCTTCTGCCTATCTCCTCTCATATCTCTCGCCTCTCGTCGGAACTGGAATCATCTAACACTGCTCTTTCGGACAGCAAGCTTGAAATCACACGCCTTCAACAACAACTCTCTGTCCACAGAAACTGAAACTAGACCTCGCCCAATCTAAATTCAAGTGCATTTCACCACTTCCAAACAGTGCAAAAAGGCAATGGCATCTTTCACGCTGCCTCCTATCAGCCTCCCGTAAACCAGCCTACTCCTTTTCACCGTGATTCTGGAGAGGCAAACCGGATGCCCACACTTACTCTCGAGATCCCTGGACGATGAAATTGAGATCTCGTCCCATCAACTTGACCGGATCCAAGACAATGACCAATCCTAGTACCTCCATGTAGAGGTGGGCGCGGGTCGGGTAAACCGCGGTTTGATGCGGTTCGGGTCGGTTTCGGGTCGGGTCGGTTCCAAACAAAATAATTACTGCGATCTGCGGGCAGCTGCGGGTCTGAAAAATAAAATTACGTGCGGTTTCTGGTAAACCGCGGGTAAATCGCAGCTAAAATAAATAACCGCTGATAACCGCGTGTCATAGAAAATGCGAAATAATCATGGCTATTGGGTTTTTTTCCTTGCTTCTCTTCACCATGACGGCAAGGCCAATTAAGGTAGAAAATACAAGACCCGAAACCGAAACTTCAGTGCGCCGTCAATAGCAAATTAAACCGTACAAACAGCAAATGAACGCTTGAAGAGGAGGAAGGGACGCACGCTGGCAAGACTTTTTTAAACTTATTTTCAACTAACTAAAAAAAATTTTTTGAAGAACAAAGATAATAATCAACTAAAGAACAAGAACGGCGTTTGTTGATTTATAACAATGACTTCGTGTGCCTTTCTTTTGTCTCCAACAAATTTTTTTTTTGTTCGTAGTCAATGTCTTTGTTAGATTTGTATTTAGCGGTTAAACCGCGTTCGGGTCGGGTCGGGTCTTTTTACAGCACACATTTGCGGTTTCGGGTCGGTTCGGTTGTCAGTTCAGACATTGCGGTTCCCTGCGGGTCTGGTCCAGTTTCTGTAAATGCGGGCAATTTCGGTTCACAAAAATTGGACCCGCGCCCACCTCTACCTCCATGTGACAAAATTCTCACTCACCCTTGACATGCTTTTCCACACCCGCTTCTCCTTCCGACTCCACCATCATTTACACTGCTCCAAATCGGACTCTAATGTCACTGTGAACCATCAACATCCTGTGCCCTCCATTGCATCTGTTCCATTTTGGCTCTTCAATTTGGTCCTCCCTTACCAAACCAAACACGACCATGTAACCAGAGGAGGGCTCCAAGCCCACAACCGCTCTTCCCCAAGGCAAGTTATTTTCCAACCAACTGTGGCAGTTCGATGACGCTGACCATTTTGTCCCTGCCAACCCTGAACTGATTAGTCTCGAGACTCCACGACACGCAGGTTGCCTTGCGCTTCATGCCGCTTTCGTGCGAAAGGCTACACCTTTTCGTTCCACACCAAGCTGTAGTTATTCCCGTTCCATTCCTTCTGTACAGCCTTCAACTTTGGATGAAACGGGAGTCATGGTTCTTCTACTTGTTTCTGTGCACCATAACTCGTTCGGCTCTTTTTCATTATATCCACATGCTAGGAAGATCCTTGCCTCTTGTTCCGTCCTTCTTTGGACTCATTCACACCGGACTGTTCATCGCCACTATCACCTTTTGGATCTTGACAGCACGATGTGTGTCATCCCAACATTGTCTTATCTTGGACTCCAACCTATCCTCAACCAGACCATCCCGACATGACTGGTAACAAAATTTATTTTGAATCACCTAATAAAAATCATAAACCTGTATGTTCCACGAGTCTCCTGGGTCCTTTTTCTCAGGAACTCCTCTCCCCACCAGCAGATTGCCTTTGCGCATTACTTTCTGTGGAAATCAATCTTCTATGGGGATCCAGCTCGCAACCCTAGGGTACCTGTCAGGTGGTGCCCGCTGCCATTACTGATGAGGTCTCCTGTAAATGCAACAATTTACAGGTAATGGATATTTTCGAGCCAGCAACTACAAACATCAAATTACTGGCCGGCACCAGTTAAATTTGCGTTCTATTGTCTAAACGAAATTATTCATTGCCTGTACCCACCCTACCTCCCCTCTTGAGTCACCACCATGAAAAATCGAGCGGAAATAAGATGGCTAGTCAACCTGGCCATGCCATTTTAGGAGGGACTGTGCTGTACATGCGCAGTCGGGTTGTGCATCTGGGATACATTTAACAGTGTTAACTCCTCCAGGGAAGAAAAGCATCCAGGAAGAGAGTGCAAAAATGTACATATTTTCGTTTAGGCAATAGAAACCAATTTAACCGGTACCGGCCGGTAATTTGATGTTTTTCTCATCAATGAGGTCTTCAAGAAAGTATGTTTCACCACCTTTCATTCGATGAACCTGTTTAACCAAAACTCTGTTCACACTCTCCTGCTACGTGACGAAGCCTTGCAATAGGCATTGAACCTGAACGACTGAACCGCCCCCCCCCCCCCCCCACCTGCCTTGACGTTGCCCAGACACCCAAAAAAGGAAAAGCCAAAACTGAACAGTCGAAAGGCCTTCACAAACCATCTTCTAAGCCTTCTCGAGCAAGGTTGCAAGAATGACTGAAGCACGCCCTGGCCCCGAGTTCACTCACGAAGGAACCCTACGAACCCTTGGCATCTTTTAACAAGAAGAACAGCTTCTTGATCACATTGGCCTCAAGCTTACGATGCAGTGAAGTACAAGCTCTCTCAATGGATCCTGCCTTCTTTTTCTCCCTTGAAGATTTCAAGGCCATCTCTCTAACACCAAGTGGATCGTTTAGCGCAAAAACCCAGAAACCGAACGAGCCCTCAAAGCCAATAATCATTCCATCATCTCGCCACGATCACTGGAAATGATTTTGAAAAATTTCTCTGCCCAGTATGAGCAGTAAGAGTCTACTTAAAAATGAACTGAACGCAACGAAATTCGCAAACGACAAGGTAAACTTTTTCTGCCATTCAAAAAGAACTCTGCCAAAACGACACTAGCAATGACAGCCAATTGGATCAAAACTGTGATTATATATGCCTACGATGCATCCGACATCAACTGTTATGACAGCAACATCCGAAATACAGCACATGCGCTACAAGCCATTTCCATTTCTTGGGTCGTTCACAACGGCATTACTTTCCTGAGGCTCTAAACACGGAAAATGCTTCTGTTTTCAACTCATTTCACGGACATGACCATTCATACATACGGAATTCACAAGCTGGAACCCATCATCCCAGCTAGAAGTGTAGTTTAGCCCCCTAAGCACTAATGATAAAATTCACAACCGATGGCCCTTTTCAGGCCACAAATCAGAAGAGATCCTGACTCCTAGTCCAGTTACCAAATGCCGATTTTTGGCCTAACCTAAAAAAAATGTCTGCATAAAATGTTTTTGCGCAGATAGGTTCTACAATATGTCCCTACTCCAAAACATAATGATGCCACCATGGCACCCTAGGGGAATTCAAGATGGCATCCAAAATGGCGACAACAAAACGGTTTTATGCTTCTAGCATCTAAACCATTCTTCCGATTGAAAATTAACCGGTTACCAATTATGATTAGAATAAAATTTCCTTCAAAAAAGCTTCTATTCATATTTTGGGTAAAATTAATTCGTCATGTCAAATTCGTTATTTAAGGCTGTTAACGAATGTTACATAATATACAATTCCTGACACAAAACAGCTGCACTACCCGTTCTAATTTGGATAAATGGACGTGATTAGGCTTAGATGAAAAATGAAGATGTATATTTTCAACAAGAGTAATTAAAGCGATTTACATTAATTAGGAGATAAGCTACGGCAGTTTACACACATTGTACCACTGTGCTTTTCGTTCTATTTTGCCACATGTTCCATCTTTAAACTGCTGCACCACCCGTTCTAATTTGGATAAATGGAAGTGATTAGGCTTAGATGAAAGATGAAGATGTATATCTTCCATGTGGCCAAAGGGTAATTAAAGCGATTTATATTAATTAGGAGCTAAGCTACTGCAGTATACATACGTTGTAGCACTGGTGTTTTCGCTCTATTTTACCACATGTTCCATCTTTAGACTGCTCCACCACCCGTTCTAATTCAGATAAATGGACGAGATTAGGCTTAGATGATAGATGAAGATGTATATGTATATTTTCCATCAAGGGTAATTAAAACGATATATATTAATTAGGAGCTAAGCTACGGCAGTTTACCTACATTGTAGCGTTGTGCTTTTCCTCCTATTTAACACAAATTCCATCTTTAAACTGCTGCCCCACCCGTTCTAATTTGGATAAATGGACGTGATTAAGCGTAGATGAATTCAAACAAGGGTAATTAAAATTATATATATCAATTAGGAGCTGAGCTACGATAGTTTTTCTACAGTGTAACGCTGTGCATTTAGCGCTATTTTACCACAAGTTATATCATTAAACTGCCGTAGCTTAGCTTCTAATTAATATAAATCGTTTTAATTGCCCTTCATCTTCATTTTCATCTTTAGTCTAAGCCTAATCACGTCCATTTATCCGAATAAGAACATGTAGTGCAGCAGTTCAAAGATGGAACATGTGGTAAAATAGAGCGAAAAGCACAGTGCTACAACGTGTGTAAACTGCCATAACTTATCTCCTAATTAATATAAATCGCTTTAATAACCCTTGTTGGAAAATATACATCTTCATCTTTCATCTAAGCCGAATCACGTCCATTTATCCATATTATAACGGGTACTGTCAGGAATTATATATGTAACATGCGTTAACAGCCTAAAATAATTTAAAGGACAGTTACATCCATTTTGACAGGCATATTTTACTTTTGCATCACTTACACAAGAACTACGGTAGGAATATGTCCGTACATCCGATACAACAATTTTATTACTGCATCACCAAAACACGATACGGGGCCCGCCATTGTTTTGCTGAAACGCGCAGAAATTAATGCCGAGAGATGGTGCTTATCGATTTCGACTCGCAGCCGATTGAGATAGCTGTGTTGGCTGTGAGTAGCTCAAGCGTCTGACGGCCTTAGCTGGCCGACCGTAGTGCTACTCGCAGCTAACACAGCTATCTCAATCGGCTGCGAGTCGAAATCGATAGGCACCGTCTGTCCGCATCACGTCGATAATGCAGTAATTAAATTGTTGTATCGGACGTACGTAACGTATTCCTACCGCAATTCTTGTGTTTAGTTATTGTGTAAATGACCCAAAAGTAAAACATGCGCATGTCAAAATGGATGTAATTGCCATTTAAATAACAAATTTCGGCAAGAAGAATTAATTTTACCAAAAATATGAATAGAACCTGTTTTGAAGGAAACTTTATTCTAAACATAATTGGTAACCGGTTAATTTTCATTCGGATGAATGGTTTAGACGCTAGAAGCAAAAAACCATTTTTCGTCGCCATTTTGGACGCCATCTTGAATTCCCCAAGGGTGCCAAGGTGGCATTATTATGTTTTGGAGTACGGACGTATTGTAGAACATTTCTGTGCAAAAACAATGTGTGCTGACTATTCTTTTGTGCCGGCTGCCGGACTATCCTGTTTTTATTTAAATTAAAAGTGCAAAGTCTGTGACTTTCCCAGCGACCAGCTCCTAACCCCTGGGGAACCCATCGTGTGGTGCCCACCGCCATGTTGACGAGGTATACTGTAAGTGCTAAAATGTACAGGTAATCTATATTTTTTTCGAAATAAAAAGATATAATTTCCATGTCTGCCGCTAAATTCTGTTTCTATTACTTAAATGAAAATATACATTACCTGTGCCCACCCTACTCCCCCTCTTGAGTCACCACCGTGACATATTGAGAGGAATAAAAGATGACTGGCTTTCGCATTTTGCGTTTAAATAGGATGGAAGTGCTGGACCGCACTTAAGGGTAGCGAGGGTGATTGGTTGAATTAATTAAATCTCTAGAGGGAGAAAGCATTTGAGAATAAAATACTAAAATTTACACATGATGCATATTTTCGTGTAAGTAATAGAAATAGAATTTGGCCGCCGCCACGGCAATTCTCTTTTTCGTCTTGCAAACCCGGGATAGTTAAGGGAAATTTATAAGTGATTTGTTTGAAAACCCTGTTGTATGATATCCAAAACTAATTAAAACCCTTTAAGGACGGGTGCGCCCGAATGCGCCCGCTGTATAATCATTGTTTACAGCTCTTCTACAAGTCATATCGAAAACTTCCAGCCAATTACAGTAAAATATAAACTGGGATATGAAAGCCAGATCATTAAGGATAAAAATGACACAGGTTTCATTCCCTTACCTCAACTGGGTGAGAAGCTGCGATTTTTTTTGTACAAGTCAGTTATAAGTTCTTAGCGCGCACGCAGTCCTTAAAGGGTTAAGAGTGGCTGTGAACTCGGAATGAGCTCTTAACCTTTTTATATTTTTTAAAAATAGGTATGTGGGTGTTGCTGTCTTAGAAATGGACTTCGACCGTATCGATATCAATCAGTGTCCACTCGGTCAAGGTAACCCAGGACCAAATAAATTTGCAGGGACGGACCGATGTAAACACTCATCGACTGAGGTATTACTTTCCCTTATCAATTTGAAGACATTTGGTCTGGATAAGTATTCAGTTTAAACTAACCGTTTTCTATGATACTTGGCTAGATGGGGATGAGAATTATTTTGGTTTTGGCAGAATTCTGACCTTTTAATAAAAAAAAATTACCATTTGTGAGAATAATCTAATTTTATTTTGTAAAGATTAATTAAGTAGTGCGCAATAAGTAAGTAGCAATCTTTGACAAATGCAACCATCGTACTTTGAATGTTCAGTAGCTACGAGAAAATTGTGTTGACGCTCACACTCAAAGTCAAAAATACTCATCAGTATTTTGTGAATTTTCGATAGGCATTTTAACACCTGTAACGCCTATTGAAAATTCTCAAAGTACTGATGGATATGTTTGACTTTCGAGTTTAAGCGTCAACAATATTTTCCCGTCGATCCTTACCATGTTGTTGCAATCCTTCACTAGGACTTTACCAAAGCTTGAGTACCGTCGTTAATCAGTGCTGCAACATAGTATTGCAATTGAAAACCTAGCAGAAATGAAATAGAAATCCCAACTTTGTACAATTATTTACCGCTAGATAGCATCCTAGTAATTTACGAGTCCAAAACCGAACTTGCACGCTTGCAATTTACAACCTTTGTAACTTTTTTTTACCAAAAAATAAAACCCTTTGATTCCCCCTCCTTTCAAGGCAAAGCCTCTGTACTAGCTTAAAGGCACATAAATCCCTCCGTTCTGGCCGCTTTACTCTGCGTCACCTACGCTAAAATATAGTTCAAACGACCGCAGCGCGCATTGCTCTAGACACTAGTCATACTCATTTCGGGCCGCTGCAACGTGACACATCGTACGACCAAGTCGCACTCTTGAGCGAAGGATTAATTATCCTTCCTCCAGGGCCGCGGCTTGCCAGCGATGTGGCGGGAGTTATATACCGCTCGGACCGAGCCGTTTAAAACAAGCCTAATAACATTCACGCGCCACTACTGACATCTGCATCGTACCCTTAGACCAGCAAATGAAAGGTATATCAGTTTATATAAAACTATTTCCGGTAATGTATCGAGTGAAACTGTTAAAATATACCGGAGGGAGTTATGTGCCTTTAAATCCCCCCGCCCCCACCCCCCAGTTTGTTCCATTAAAACTTTACCATCATCTCAGGGGTCGAACTTGCAAATTCGCCCCAAGGCTCGGTTACTGGAGTGCAAGACAAAAATGTAAACAAGCCCTGTAGTATCCTAGTTTAGCCACAGAAAATCTTCACATTTTTTCCCTCACCTTCTAGCCACTGAAAATCCTCTGCTGATATTGTGCTGTTTGCTCCACTTTGTTTTAAACCGACTTGCTAACTTCACTTTTGTGAAAATCTACACCCGTATTTAACCAAATATAAAAACAAATACAGATTAAGCCCTTTGGAAGGATGGAAAGCTAAGTTCAAGCCACTTAAAACGCCACAAACAGCACGTCTGCATCTTGTCTGGTTCAAACTTTAAGAAAATTTCAATTTTGGCGTGCGGTTTTGCACTCCATGGCTGCGTCAGTAGTCCAAAGTGTGATTTTGGAGTGCATTTTACCCCTGTACATCCGAATATTTTGACCCTTGTCGTCATATACTCGCGTCCAAATCCATAACTCTGCCAAATTTTGATCATTTTGATGTTTGAATGCATCGTTATTTCGCGAGATATCCATTTCTGCTAATCAGAAGGCAGTAGCTCGAACAACTTTTAAATTATTTAGCAAAAAATTTAAAAGATGTCCGAAAGTGTGCCACAAGTCCAAAAAAATATTGATCTTGAATCATCATCAGGTGAACTATGGTATGGAACTAACTAAATTGGTAATATAGTAAAAACTCGTAACGAAACTCAGGGAGTAAAATTTTTACTTCATTATAAAGAATGTTTGTTAAAACACTTTAATGAAATATGAAAGCAAGTAGAAATTGTAAAATGGCGAGTGCTTTCTACGGTCTACTGGCAAAATGGCGACTGCTACTGGTTTGAGTCTCGGAATCGGTCAAATTATATTTTTAATGCACTGTCTACGATCGAGATAATAACCATGTGACTTGTCAAACGCTAGAATATGATGAATCAGTTAAATAGTTCGTTGCTTCTCTTTCGTACGGAACTTTGTATTTTCCTGATGGAAATAAAAAAAAATTCAACAATGGAAGAAATTGCGAATATTCTGCAAATACGTAAACATGTCTCTAGTTTTCAGTTGCCGTCATATGCTAATGGTTTTGTTAGTTACATATTATTAGTTTCTTGTATCTTCGCCTTTTCCTCATAGGTTACATCCCCCTAGCAGAATCAGTGTGACGATAAGTGACGGGCAGTGTAAAACCGCTGTGGATAAATTACAATAGTTCCATAATTTCGCCAATATTTGACCAATTTTAACATTGCAGTACTGTCACCTTTTTGTTGGCCTTGACAAGGCATTTCCTCGGTTAAAGTAGGCTCAAGAAGAATTTTTTTTTAGTGAAAAGTGGAAAATGAGTGGATACATGATGAAAACCGACTGGTTGTGGAGTGAAGACAGTCTTTTTTTCTGGCAACACAATTGGTGTTGCAGAAAGTGACAGATAGTTGTGCTTCTGGGGGCTACATGCAGATTGATAGTTTAGTTTGGCTTTGAGTATTGAATGAGTTTGATGTTTACAGTACCGGTATTCCATTTTTAATTTAAAGTGATGTCCAGGCAAGGCAACACTCAAGTTTCTTATTCTGTGTTTGGGCTTTGTGATTGATTGCTGTAATGTGTATTGTTTTATTGCAGTGTGAGCCGTTACATGGTTATGGATTTCGGCGTGGTGGTTACCAGTGCCGTTGCAGGCCAGGATTTCGCCTTCCTTTTAATGTCCGCCAGGCATATCTTGGAGAAATCATTGAGCGAGCCACATCGTCTGAGTACGATCGTTTGTTCAGTTGTGAAGGTGTTGGATGTGAGTACTAGTTAACTACTTAGTTTTAAGTGGCCTTAAAGCGATCGAAAGCGTTAATATGTATTTGTCACTAAACATTTGGTTTACAAGCGGGTGTGGGTGTCCAAATTAGTTGTTTATCGTGGTCCCGCCATAAAAATTAACATTTATGCTAATTTTTGATTGATTTTGACATTCTAGTATATCGTACGTAACTGTCCCAATTGTAAGGTAGTTCGAATATAAGGCGATTGTGATTTTGGGCTTATAAATTCTACAAATATAAACGGATTATAATGCAGGTGACTTTCACATAAGATTCTGACAGTGCCCCTACGACCAATTTAGTTGGTACCATAGCATAGTTCAGCCAATTCCAATTCAGAATCTTATTTTTCTTCCTGCAGAGATTTTTCTTCCTTAAAAATATTAATACGATATGACACAAATACCGCATTAGAGAAATATTTTTTTGTTCTAGGGTACCTAACACTCTTCAAGCTCTGATGTTGACATGTCAAACAAATGTTGTCTGTTGAATAAAATAAAAAAGTAGAACAAAATGCCTGGTGCTTAAATTTGAATCCCCGCTCGTAAACCGAACAATTTTATCTGCATGGCCTTACACTGGCAAGTTTGATCATTAACACAATACTCTCGAACCCATCACCGACTAGTGTTCGTTTTTAACCCTTTAAGGACGGGTGCGCCCGAATGCGCCCGCTGTATAATCATTGTTTACAGCTCTTCTACAAGTCATATCGAAAACTTCCAGCCAATTACAGTAAAATTTAAACTGGGATATGAAAACCAGATCATTAAGGATAAAAATGACACAGGTTTCATACCCGTACCTCAACTGGGTGAGAAGCTGCTATTTTTTTGCTACAAGTCAGTTATAAGTTCTTAGCGCGCATGCAGTCCTTAAAGGGTTAAAGACTGATAGTTAGAAATGCACCAAAAATGGAATCGCTCATCGGAGCATTTGCATTAGGCACCAGGTGTAAAAATAGCGCAAAAACACGATTTTACTAAACAATTTTTTTTACAATTTCTGGGCACGAAATTTTAAGCGTGCAGAATTTTCAGAAATTATCTCTAAAGTCATCATAAACTATTTGCAGGACGTTAGACAACCTGGGAAATTTGGAAAACCTGGAAAAGTTCCAAAAGTTGTAGAAAATATGCGGAATAAGCAATTAAAACAAAGAGGTTTAAACCAATTCAAACTTTAAGAAGCTTGACAGACTGGCTTCAGCAAGCGATGCAGAATGTACGGTTTGTCACGGGTGTTTGATACTTCAGAATTTTTTATTGATACAGATACTTTCTTGGTATCGGTAGAGGTATTGAATTTTCGATAGTGTCAATGATATCGAAAAGTATCAAACATTTTTTTTAGAATCAATGCAGTAGCCTTAGTAGCTAAGCAGCGTTAAGCTTACCTTTAATCATTGTGAAGTTGTGGAGACTTGAATATTCCGAGTTTTCCCTTAATCACTTCTTCAGTTAACCATTCATAAAAGTTCCTTTAATTCTCGAAGTATCAGTATCGAAAAGAGTACATCGGTATCGAAAAAAATATCTTCATACCAATACTTGGAATAAAAAAAGTATCGGAATCAAGTTGAAAATATGGTATCACACATCCCTACTGTTTGTATGGAACGTCATTACATTGAAGGTTAGGAAACCACATTTAAGCCGTTTATTGACCACTTGAAATAAAACTGCTCTTGCCTGACAGATCTGTATACAGACTGTTTCGTCCTTGTTTCAAGTAAATTCAAACTTGGTTTAGATACAAGAAGTTACCATTAAATTTGCTGCTAAAGCTGGGTTGAAGTACAAAAAGAAACACCTTTAGGGATACTGTAGATCCTAAAACTGTCAGCTGTTTTCGCTAGAATTTAGTGAAAGTGTTCGAACAAGTTACTTTTTCCAAACTGTCCTTCGGTTGGCATCAACCAAGCAGCACTCTTTTAGTTTAGAGGTGTAGTAAAAATTTAAGCAAACGGGGCTATCACTCAGTTTTGGATTTACGCCTGTAAACAAGGGATGCAAATTTCCGGGGGGGGGGGCAAAGTTCCATACATTTTTTTCCCAAATAAATAATTTTGAAATATGTGAAAAAGTATTCTCCAGACACCGTATCGTGAAATGCTTGGTGTTCCAGGGCTGTGTGCCCTGAACGCATAATTTTATTTCATAAATAGTTGAGCATAGGCCCCTAATCACTCCCGCTGATTTGTCGTTCTTTCGCTTGGAGACATGGATGCGATGGACATGTCCAACCCTCTCCAATGTCGGTCGCCACTCGCCATTTGGCGAATGGAAATCGGCAGTTGGCGTCCTGAAATTTAGCCTTACTCGCCAAAATGGCGACTAGCAATAGAGAAAGACACTCAAAGAGCGATATCTCGGGAACCGTATAAGTTAGAGACGAACGGTTTGCGGCGTTATGCTCAGAGTTATAAGGGCTACGTAACTGCTTTATCTTCATTAATTCTGAAGGTAAAGAGAATTTTACAATTTTGTAAATGCATGAATTAGAAAAACCATACATCGTGCAAGATGACATTGGTATGTGGCGAGTAGAAATGGTGAAATGGCGAGTGCTTTGTAAGGTCAACTGGCCAAGTGGCGACTGCTGCTGGATTCACATTCGAGAGGGTTGGACATGTCACGCGAGGCGGTGTTTCGAGCTTGAACTCACTATCTTCCCACTTGCCTTTCCATGCCTACCGCATATGCATTTACCAGTTTAAAATACCAGGAAAGGCTGCAATTCACGAATCAAGCTTTTAATCACTGAACGAGCCTACTTTACTACTACCCATAACTTGCCTTCATCGCATGTTGCGATTGCGAGCGCCAGGGATTAATGAATTACGTAAGCCATATGAATGGTGCACTATTAATTGAAGCATTGTTAACATAATGTTCCATGTTAAATGGATGTCTATTTGCCCCGACTATTTTTTGGCGTAGAGTAGGAGAAAATTTTGGCTAGACCCATCTACAAAAATTCAAAATTGGTGTAGAAAATTTTTGAAAAGCTCTGAAAATCACGTTATAATTGCCCTGGAAAACTGGAAATGTCATGGACATTTGTAAGTTACTTTGGCCATACGCCTTGTATTTTTGACTTAGTGACGATAGAAGAGTGTAACTTTGTGTCACTTTACTTCGTAAAAATCGGACAATAGATACTGGAATCTGATAGAGGCCAGTGTTTTTTCAATCAAAATCGGACATCGGAATTGGCACTTTGGTACATCGGTGTATCCTTGCTGTTGTTTTAGTCATGATATATTTGTTAAAAATACTAAAATGTTGCACTTTACTTTGAGAGTACACGTACACTTGAAGATTAATACTTATTTCTACTTTAACGCTCATTCTCAAACAATGACAATGACTACCTATCGGCACTCGTAAATTTTCAATTGTTCTTTGTTAGGAGAGGTGTTCAGGTGTCATGCTGAATTTGTACATTGGAGAGACAAGAAAAGGACTACGGAACCGGGTAAAACAGCATATGGCCGACAAAAGAAATAAAAAGGAAGAAAACAATGTCCATCACATGAGCGTGCAACATCGGATAAACTGGCAATATGCTAATTGTGTCCAATTCCAGGAATGATATAACCATCCGAGGGGCCTAAAGTCTCTTGCAATCTAAGCCCATCTTAAAAATGAAGCGAGTTTGATGAACATCCAGGCACCTTCAAACCCTGCCATCCAGTACATCACAAAGGATGACCTGAATGATCGACTGATAGACAGATGGAGAAAGGCTGACAAATACAGGAGGAGAATAACACAATACCACTTTCAGAAAATTTCACCAGTTCAGCTAGAACCACCAAAAGTTCCCTCATTCAATTTTCGGTGAAAACTAGAGGTCATTCACCTTCATCAGAACGCAACGAAGCACAAATATAAACACGAACGTTACATGATTGTGGCTACCATCGAGCAGATGACACGTAAATATGTATACATTTACGCACTCGGGCACTCGTTTCAAGGGCAAGAAGATTCCACTCATGAACTTGACTGGTGCCTCCCACTTGTTAATAGAACAATCAGTAGGTTCTGATGTGAAAGCCAAGTTTGACAACCAGTGGGGCTTGAGTGCGTAAATTACAATAGAACAGTGGTTCTACCACTGACGCGTCGTCTGCTCGATGCTAGCCACAATCATGTAACGTTCGTATTTAAAATTATCCTTTGTTGCGTTCTGATGCAGGTGAACGGCCTCTAGTTTTCACCGAAAATTTAATGAGGGAACTTTTGGTGGTTTTAGCTGAACTAGTGAAATTTCCTGAAGATGGCATTGTGTTATTCGTCTTGATTCTTCGTAATTCTTCGAGATTTTTATTGTTTGAGAATGAGGGTTAACGAATAAGGCTATCCGATACCTACTTTTTTAATTCCGATATCAATACTGATTCCGATACCAACAGTATCGGACAATCCGATACCAATGCCGATACCATGGGGAGCTTCAGCAACACTGAAGCTCAAGTCTGTTTAATGATTTAGCATTAACAATTATAAAATTAGGAATCAGGATTAAATTTGGATATGCTACCGTAAATTCGAAATATAGCATAATGGCTGCGATTACATTGAGAGCAAATCTTTTCACGTTCTGCAGCTGA
>JAHWFP010244189.1:69169-92920 GCA_023313725.1 Lithobius niger
GAACAGTGCAAGAAAAGGAAACCCCCGTAATGCCAACTGAAAGAATCAAAGTAGTTGAGCCTAGCTACTTCGTTAAGACTGATACTATAGCACAATACAAACCGCTAATTGATTGTTTGAAGTTAAAAGACCACTACGATTTTGTTTGTATTGACGAGTTCACACCATCTGACACCCAGCAAAGGCGTAGATACCTTGACTCTGTTACAACTGTTTTGCCATACAAATGCATGATGTTTTCACCCGCTTATAGAAACAACGTGGGAACACACCACTTCATTTGGAAAGTTACTAGTGAAACAGAAAGCACCATCTTGACAAAATCCCAAGAAGTGATAAACCTGATTAAAAGCAGTCTTCCAGTTTTTCACACCAGATCAATGAGGAGAAAGTTTGTGCAGCAGTGCAGCTTACTTCGTGGAGTTAAACCATGTCTACTACGATACTTGTACAGCCAACTAACGGGAGATGCATCAGCTGAGTCGGCAACTGATGAACAGGTCAAGCTTGCATTTCTGCTTCAAGATCCTGACATTGTTTGCGACTTGCGACAACATAATCAAGGTAGACCACCAGTATATGAATTGTTTTTTGAGAAATGTAAACAATATATTGAAGGAACTGTAGAGGAAGCAGTAGACGAGAGAAGACACGATTCAATAACACACCTTGCTTCGGCCATATCATTGCGGGATCTTAGAGATCAGGTTACCAAGCTATGTCCACCTGGAACTCCAATACCTTCGAAGCAATGGATTCGTCTTCAGTTCGTTCCCAAAGTACCATCATCTCGCACTGCTCTTCAGTTTACAGGAAAGTTAGATGTGAAATACATGGTGCAGTCCCGCCAATTCAGAGCACAACATCCAGACAGCCATTATGCCTCGGCAATCTTCCGATATCAGAAAGAAATGGCAGTAAAATACAAAAGCCACTCAATTTTCGTTTGCATGGATGACAAACATACTTGTAAGGTTGGAGAGCCTGGTTATCCAGTAGCTGCTATCGAAAGAGGGAAGCAAGTCATGGTTTCCAACACTAAGAAATTTGTTGTGGCAGACCACGATTTCACCAAATTTAGTATTATTCCAAGTGTAAGTTTTCTTGTCGATATACCAGATAATGTGACGGGATCATGGTATAGTGGTCAAGTCTATGTCGGCGTGAAGAACCAAGCATTTCAGCGATCCACTCCCCTGCGTCACATTGCAGAACTATCAAAACTGTTGGCGGAAGAGTCTAATACAGAACTTTTGTTTCTGTACACAGATGGTGGCCCAGAACACAGACTTACGTATTTGTCAGTGCAGCTTTCTATTCTGACTCTATTCCTACAAGAGGATTATGACATGGTGGTGGTTGCACGCACTCCCCCTATGTGGTCATGGTCATGGAAGGACCCTGCTGAGAGGATAATGTCCCTTCTCAATTTGGCTTTACAGTGTGTTGGTCTAATGAGAGAAACCATGCCCGACAAATATGAATCCTTGATTAAAGCATGTAGTGGTGTGAAAGACTTACGACAAAAAGCTGAAGCAAATTCACTTCTTAAGGAGCACGTTGAAGACTCGCTTGAACCTGTGAAAGTGTTGCTATGTAACCTTTTTCAACGTTTGATATTGAAAGACAAGCCATTCAAGACATTTACAGCAGCAACTGAAAATGACATGCTAGGAATGTGGAACAAACTTGGTGAAATTGATGAACAAGTGCCTTCTGACAATTTAAACCAGAAATCCCTGAAGAATGCACTCAAAGAGCGGCCTAAGTTAACCAAATTGTTGGAACATTGTGGTACTTTCCGCAACTATTCATTCTGCTTAAAAAAATGTGGGAACCGTGAATGTAGTGCAAACCGCCTCGCCTACCTCGTGAAATATTCAATACACTTTCACCACTTCCTGACCCTGTCCCAAATGACGATGGCCACTACAAACCATTTGAAGAAGTGTATGGCACTATCACAAGTGAAGAACACCGTCAAACTCTTCAGAAAAATGATGCAAATTCTCATGGCATACCATTTAGCCCAAGTGCACAAACGGCAAATAATGTTCAAGAAACTTTAGTGTGCGTAGACTGTGACAAACCAAGAGTCATTTACTCGGCACGCAAATTAAATACTCAAGAAAAAAATATTCTTTTGAAAATAATGGATCACTACCAGTACTCTTGTGGCAGCAAACTGCAGGATCTACAAACCAAAGATGGCAGAACCCCAAAAGTTGATAGTTTACTGGATAAAGTGTACATTCGCAAAAATCTTATTTGCACTTCTGCATTAGAAATTCCGTACTTCAGTTCGCAGAGTTTTGTTGATCTATGTTTTTACTGTGGGGAGAAAGAAGGGCTGGTTAAAGAAGACGGGTGCTATCCAATGTGTGGAGCATGTGTTCGGTCAAAGGAGAAGCCTTTGAAGCGGAAAAGGAACTTGGTTGCGTCCACTGCTAAGCGCTGCAAAAAATGACTTGATGCTATAAACCTTTTGGCTATTTTACAGTTTTAAAATAACACTAGGTGTAGCCTAATAGCCTTAGAGTACGGTAAAACTAGGTGTAGCCTAATAGCCTTAAAGTATGGTAACACTAGAGTAATAGGCTTACTAATGTTCGAATTGCAATTTTTTTTGTGTGTAGCTGTTTTGCAACATTACATAAAAATAAAAAATAAAAAAAATGCCTGGTTGCCTGGTAGTTTTGAAATGGTTTTCACCCGAGAAACGAGACATTTTTTTTTTTCATGGCCTTACAAAGATTCGTGTATTTACCAAAGTCCAAGTTTCATAACAAATGCAAGTATGTTCACATAGACTTGTATAGGCACAGATGTGGAAACTTGGTTGGAGCATAAAGAAATCTCCGGAACCATTAAATATTTCCTCATAACGTCTGAACGGTTAGAGCTAGGAACTTGTGGTTCGAACCATCAAAAAGCTGGCGAAAAAAGGTTCAGTATGGAGTATTCAAACATCAAAATCCATCACCGGGAAGTGATAATATATTCGGTTCGGTATTTTCCTTTTGAAAGGTAGAACAATTAACCGAACTGAACACTTTTTGTTTGGCCATGTTAGGTTTGGTACAGCCTTAGTTAGAGCTAGAAATTTATTTAAGTAAAGGTTTATTTTTTGTTTACAGAAAAATGTTCAAGCCCGAAGACCTGGTACTTCATGGCGATGTTGCCCATGGTGTGGACACACAATTTGAAAGTGAGGCTCGCAGTGCTTTACGTCTGGCCAATTTCTTAAGTGCGTTCCTTCAAGTGGTAGATCACAACGAGGTGTTTGGCGAATTGAGGCTTGCTGACAAGCCTCTCACAGAAGATCAGATGTATGGCGAAATACTTTCACTCGTAATGGGCAACGTCCGTGTATGGGGTGCAAGTATTCTGTGGGAAAGAAATAAGTTCACAAACCGGACATCATTTGCACCACATGCTTTCAAGAAAGAGGAAAATACCCGTAACTTTTGGGCTCAAGATTTGTCAGTATTTGATGGTACTGAAGAGGTAAATATTCCACGCATTACTAAAATTTGTTTTCTTTTCTGTTGAAACTTTTCCTAACGAGGTGGGAGGGCGGGGTAATAACATAAAACTTCGCAAATGTTGTGCACTCATTACTCTGGTTATGGCGAGATGGGCTTGCATGATTAGCTAGGTTGGTCAGGTAAATGATGTAGTGTTGGAGCTCGTCGCCCTTTTTTTCAAATGTAACCAGTGAGATATAGACGGACTGGAATCTGGAAAGTCTTATTTCGCCTGCCCTCATGTTTCCAACACGGCATTATGGCATATGACGGAGCGAGCCACCGTAACAATTTTCATAAGATTTTGAAACGACTACTAATGTTAAAGCACAAATTTCAAACATATCTCGATAACTATTTCATCAATCGGGATCAATTCATGTTTTCTTCGCTAATGCTCAAGCACAAAATACTTTTCGTTATTCGAAAATTTTAGGTTGCTTTAAGGGGGTTGCAGGAAGAGGCTTTCCATCCCCTTCAAAGGAACCCAAAATTTGCGAATACAGAATGATATTTTGTGTTTGAGAATGAGCAAAGAAAATGTTGATGGATCTTACAAATTTGCTGGACACTCTCAAAGTAAAAATCTGTCGGGATGAATTTTTTGCAATGATATTGTTTAGTGCTAGCTTTAATTCCCCAAAGCGATAAAGTTGGTGAACTAAACACCGGTCAGTATGTGTTAAACTGATGTGTCGTGTTGTGGACTTCTCTGACTACCAAAAAATATGTGACGGATAGTTGCTGTATAATCAGGAAAGTGTTTGAATTTTTTGTTTTGGGTGGAGTGGATGCAGTGGTTACATGATTCATTGAAATGGTGTTGGTGTTACAGTAATTAGTTGAAGCCAAAAATAAAGCTACTTTACGGATATTTTTTTTATTATTATTATCTTGTAGGATTATCTTAAGAAACCGTGGTTCCGTCACCTGAAAAGTCGTTGGGCGACTGACATGGACAGTTTGGAAGAATTCATTTTGAAGATCAAGATTCGTGCCAACCAAGAGGGTGAATACGCCACCAAGTACGACCATTATCCAATTCGGTATCGTGGACCCAACCTGAGTCATGGTCACTGGTCACGCCCTTATTTTGATTGCGGTGGTATCAACCAGTGGGTTTTCACTTTTGCTGCCCCCTTTTTCGGTTGGGACAGCATCCGAAACAAGTTGGAATTCAAGTAAGTCGGCCACTGATATGTTTATAGTAAGGCTGCACCGATAACAACCTTACCTTACCGTTCCGATACCGATACTGAACCAGTTTTAAAAATTTTGCTGATACTGGTACCGTTACCAAAATTATCCAAAATTGTATCACGAGAATTTTTCATCAATGGTGGGTTGATATTTAAAAATGAAAAATTGTTAAATAGTAACCCACAAAAATGTGGAATATATTCAGTGATTTACTGAGCAAAACGTCACGAACCGCATGTCGTAATCTCAAACGGTGCCAGTGTTATCGATATTTCTGCGAAAGTTGCCGATACTGACCCGATACCAATATCGCAAATACTGTATCGGCAATCGTTCCGATTCAGTATCTGTATCGGTGCAGCCTTAGGCTGTGAAAAGAAAATTCTTTGGTTCTCTGTCCAATTCGGTACCGAAATGACCAGGCAAAACCAGGCTTTTTATTTTATCTTAAAATTGCAAAAGAGATAACATTGAAAACAGCAATGGCCATTTCAAAAATTTAGTTACCATATTATCATTTGCCATTGGAAACATCTGTGTTAGGCCATACAAAAAAAACCATGTTTTGGTTCTTGGACAATTTCTCAAAATAAACCCTTAGGCTTACTTGTATTACTTTGAAACGCTGTTGATTCACTTCGATCTTGGAAATTACTCATTACGCTCACTTTCAAAAACAGGATACTGTCAGTATCTTGCAAATTTTCGATTGTATTTCAACAATCTTCATCAGGCAGGGTCAAGAAAATTTAGTCTTCTGGTTACATTTTCGTCTGCTTGCTTCAAAAGTTGCATCCTGTTTTTGAAAGTGAGCGTAATGAGTAATTTCCAAGATCGAAGTGGACAATTTCTACGAGTCTTAAAAATTACAGGGTGACAAGGCTTCCATTTTTTATTTATGTTTGAAAGTAAGTAACCTATAGCTTTAAAAGTTTTCTTTCTGTTCATATTGTAGTAACAAATTTCTAAACTATTTCAAACTGCAACTTAACCGGATGCTAACTGAATAACATGTGAGAGAGAGCTCACCGCTATCATTAATCTTTTACGGGTCACTTTTTTTTATTTCGCTCAAAAAAAGTCACCAGGCAGGGCCTGAGAACCGAGAAATTTTTTTTTGCAGCTTTAGTATTTACAATATTTTGAGTGATATTTATATTTGATGAATAATGCCTACTGTAAATTTCTGTCCTTCACTTTTGACTCGCTGTGTGTATTGGTTAAGGCTGTGCCGAACCGAACAAACCGAACCGAACACGGCCGAACAGAGGCTGTTCGGTTCGGTGTTCGGTCTTTCAAATGCAAAATACCAAACCGAACATATTTTCACATCTAATAGACGGATTTTGATGTTGGAATACACCATTTTGAAGGTTTTTTTTCACCAGCTTTCTGTTAGTCCAAACCACAAGTTCTCTAACTGTTCAGAAGGGAAAATGTAAAAGTGGTGGAGAGTGGTGCAGAGTTACAACATGTATGGAATTACAAGTTCATCTGAAAATACCTACATTTTTTAAGAAACTTGTGCTTTGATGAATCTATATGAACTGAGTTCTTTTACATTTGAGTTTAAGATAGATTGGTTTGGTACATTTTTGTTCGGTTCGGAAGTGTTTGGTGTTTTGCTTATTTAAGGTTTATTCGGTTTGGCTGAAAAATTCTTATTGGGTACAGCCTTAGTATTGGTATTGGACTGAATTGGAGATATCTTCACTTTTCATTTACCAATTATGACATTTGAATATACTACACTATTTGAAGGTTTTTTTTGCATTTTTTTACTTTAAACTTTTATTTAAAATTTTAAATTGATATATGAATAATTTGGACTGAGTGGTTTTTAGCTCGTTAGGTTGTGTAGTATCTGGTGTCGATTTTAAGATTTGTTTGCATTGGCCCTGCGGAGTGAGATTAGAATAATTTTAAATCGAGTCCAGCCGAGCCGAGCCGAATTTGCAGTAGAAGAATCGAATATCGAGTGAACACGGTTGTTTTGCGATTGTCTTTTTATTTTCTTAGTTGCTGCTGAATTGACTGTGTGAGTCAACTCAACGTACTTGCATGTAGAATGGTTTTCCAGTTTTTAGGATATAACTAAGGCTGCTCTGACACCAACTTTACTGATCCGATACCGAACCACTTTTAAAATTTTTTGCCGATACTGGTACTGATGTCCAAAAGTTTATCCCCAATTTTACGTCAAAATTTTCCTGCAAACGTCCAATAATTAATAAAATAATATTTAAAATAGTAACCAACAGTTAAAATATAGCTAGGAAGATACTCGGTGATTTTCTGAGCAAAACGCTGCAAACTGTATGTCGTTATCTCGAATAGTTTCAGAGTTATCTTTCAGAAAAACGAAGCAAACTTACGCGAATATTTCATAAACAAAGGTATAACAACACTTTGGTGAATTTTCGATAGTCCGATACAGCTGGGGATGGAATTCACAGCCGACTATCTTCTTCAGGCAACGCACACTTATTTTTCACGTTTTCATTTCCTGTGGAATTTGAATTCAGCGGTTTTTGGACGTGGCCTCCAATATTCATAGTCTTGCTAATTCCCAACGCCACATCGCGGCCTCCAATATTAGTTGTGTTGGTTCGTGGCGTTGGGAAAGTGCAAGCCTGGCTCTTGTTTCGACTCGGAGAACGTAGATTCTCCAGGCGAGAACAAGTTCTCTGGGAGAATCGTCACTTTTCTTCTAATAATTATTGGCTTAAGATCAGCTCGTTTGAAAAAAAAAGCCCATCGGGCCAATCTTTATTAATACTATCTTGTCTAATCTTCATCAACAAAATGATTTTTATCTTAATGTTTTTGAACAGTTCATTTGTGCTCTTTACAGTGTTTTCAAAAGCAATTTTTCTTGAAATACATGCTCCAATAGTAGAGCTCCCGATCCACTCGGGAATTGGGATCGGTTATTGGTAATTCATGATTTGGTATCTACCGGTTTCCTTATAAGGTGTTCGTAGGATCGGTTTGAAAAAAAACTGATCTTCGATCTTTAGTGTCTTACAGTAATATGTTCTTACATGTTTACAGGATGTCAACATGTACTCCTTACGTAACCATGCAAAGCATTTGGAATTAGGCATTATTTCTGTGTAAGAGTAATAAATAATTATTAAAGCTGATCTTTAAGGCTGTATCGATACCGATACTCGATCGGATCGGTTATCGATATTTGGGATATCGGTATCGGCAACTTTTGCTGAAATACCGATAATTCTGGAACCGTTCGAGATAACGACATTCCATTTTGCTAAGGCATTTTGCTAAGGAAATCACAGAGTTTTTCTACCTGACTATTTTTTAACTGTTCATTAGGCCTACTATTTAAAAAATTTTCATTTTAATATTTATTGGACTCTTGAAGAAAACTACACTCGAATAGAAAATACGGCTAGTTCGTCAATTTTACTTTGGTTGAAGTTCATATTAAAGACAGTCACTTCTACATAACCAAAAATCGTTGAAGTTCCACTATTCTGGGATAACACCAAGGTGATGCTGAAGTCAGACACGAGCAGGGGAGCACACCTCCGTGCGTTGGAGGCCATTGCCATTCATTATTGCCAAGATAGGAAGATAACACTTACGAACATGCGAAAATCAGCATATCAGCAGATAAACTAAGTAGTATTCAATTTTGGAAGTATCGGTGCTGGTGTCGGCAACATTTTTAAACCGGATCAGTATCTTTAAAAAACAACAACAATGGATGCACCTTTCGAAGGGGTTAACCCATAACAGCCTAGAAACAACTTTATCTGTAGGCCTGTATTGTTCTACTTTTGCCTGGCTGCGGCTAAATCTGTAGCCTTGTTTCTAAGGTATTACGGTAATGCTCCTTGAAGGTAAGGCAGTATAAATTCAATTTTTATTTAGTTTCCAAATGAGTTACATCACAGCATTCCTTGTTCCTTTATTTTTCCATGGATACTAATTACCAAATATTATATAGAGGACAGTTGCAACTTAGGCTGAGAAACGAAGTCGTCGATGCTGCAAAAAAAAAAACTGCCCAAAATAAGTTTAGTCCAGTAGTCGTCAGCACAGGAAACACGTAGGTTATTATGGGTTGTTAAAATTGTGTCTATTAATTCTTTACCGAGGGCTTTGTGTCTGAGAGCCATTTTTTAAACTTTAGATGGGCTTATTGCTGCTGTTGTGGTTTATAGTTCAGACATTATGACATATTAAGTAATGTGAGCATCCATAGTAACGTAGCTCTCTATCCATTTCAGAGGCGTAGTAACAATTACATCTCTACTTGACAAATTGGACATCAATCAGTGTGCTGACAACGCCAAGATACGAAATGCATTCCAGGCAAGCCATAAATGCGAACGTAAATCATCCATTGTAAGTATAGAGCTAAGTAAGGGTCTTAGTAACTAGGGTGTCGACTGTACAAGTTAATGTTCAAAGATTGTTTTTACCAGACCATGATGGTCACTTTCACTCATTGTGTGTGTATTATGGGTGTACCAAACCGATTTTGCCGATCAGAGCCTGATCAGTAAAAGTCGGTTTCGGTTGCCGGTAGGGATGTGCGAGTAGAAAAATTTAATTCGAGTCGAGCCGAGCCGAGTTTGAAACAGAAGAATCGAGTATCGAGCAGAGTCAGAGTATTTGATGGGAATATTTTGTTTGCAATTTTCCCTTTAGTTTGTTAGGATAATAGGAACAAAAATGGTGCTTAGTTGACTGTGTGGGTTATGGTTTTCCAATTTTAAGGATGTGACTTGAACAATGGTTTCAGTTATTGACTTTTAATCTGCACCACTGGAAAACTATCGTCGAGACGATCGATTTGGTATATTGGAATGTCAAAATAGGCCAAAAATTGACGAAATTATGGCATTTTTGCCGGATTCGAGTTTTTCGAGTATGGACGTGAGCAGCGAGCCGAGTTCGAGTAAAAGTTTCATACTCGGCTTTGCTCGAATTTTTCGAGTATCGCACATCCCTAGTTGCCGGTCAAAATTTGATGCTTTACTGAGCAAATGCCGATTACCGGGACCGATCACTAAAACTCGCCAATTGCTAACAAGCTGTGCGCTTGATCATCTGGGAAAGTTCGTATTCCGGTCCTCGGAAACAAAAAGCATTAATCCAATCTAACTTACCTTCACCTACTGCCATAAAATGCCAACCGCGCCACATAGGCATAAGTTGATGCACGTCATTGTCAGGTAAGCTTAACGCACGAACAAAGAATTTCACCTTTGAATTTTTATTTCTTAAAGATTTATATATTTACGTCATTTGGTAGGTGTTACAAATGTTACAAATTAAAGTACCAAAGAACATTTCGTTGGAGAACCTTAATTTAGTTTTCAGACAAAGCCACTGTCACACTATGTAATCGCAGCTTATGATCGTCAGCCTTTGCCTATCCAGAAGTAGGAATAACTATCCAACAAAAAAAAAAAAGGAATTTTTTTTAACGAATTTACGCGACTCTGTGAGCGACTGACAAAGGCACAAAGGTTGAAAATGAAATTTATTCAAAAGGAAAATATAGTATGGTAAATGGTAATCATGGCATATAGCATGTTAAACCTGTCCAACTTTACCACGGGTGTGAAAGCGATGGTAAAACCATGATCCATATTTGCTGGGGTCGATTTTTTGAAAACCCAAGTTCCAGGAAGCCAGCAAGAACCAATCAAAATCGTTGGTTCTGATGCCGACATTCAATCCTGAGTGTCCTGTCCTGAACGATTTTAGCCAAATCGTCAGGAAAGGGTTGTCAAGTGAATCTCACGTTCAAGCTCAAGTTCACTACAACACCGCTCACTTTCAAAACAGACACTCGCGTATCTTTGCAAATTTTTGATAGCTAGGCTGCTATATTCATCAGGCACTGCTAAGGGCTTTTTTGACCCTGGCTTACATTATATATCATTGATAAATGGAACGGTATGCGAGTTTCTCTGTTTTGAAAGGGAGGGGTTTTGTAGTGAACTTGAAGATAAGTGCATTTCAAAGTATTTCTTATTACTAAGGCTCGGCCGAGACCGATACTAGCGGTATCGGATGGGCATCGGCTAACTGTTTTGGTCAAATATCGGTTTTTGCGATATCTTCCCCAAAAATTGTCCGTTTCTGATGTTCCAATACACCTGTGTACCCGTTTTTTCGAGAGCTTTCTAATGGTGCTAATTTCGGAGCGATAGTTTCAGACATTCTCAAATTATTTAACAAAAACCAAAAAAGGTTTCAAAAAACGCACTTTATTGCAAGATGCTTGCACATAGAGCTTTGAGATTCGAAATTTTTCATAAAATTTTATTTCTCAATATGGAATAAACATTAACTTTACTGGAAGTAATGCACTTAAGTATCGGCATCGGTGATGTAGCATCGGACCGTATCGGTATCGGATCAGTCAAATTGGTATCGGCCGAGCCTTACTTATTACGATTTTTCTAATGATCTCACCTATGTTGCATGCAAATCGCAGTATTATACTCCTTTATTTATTGATTTTTACATGTGCATGGGTAAGTGTTTAACCGTTTTTGTGCAAGTAAAGAATTATTGTAAATGCAAATGCAAAAAAGTGTGTTTTACTTGGTTTTTACAGAGTTTTTATAGTTTTTACACAGTAAATCATGTATGAAACGCTCATGGGCTTACATTGGTGATTTGGCAAAACTCGGGGGTGGGCTTTAGAAAAAGCATAACATATTTTCTAGCCTTACTTCTGTCCAGGAGGGAGTTTTCTCATCATGGAAAAGTCGGTGATTATGCGATCATTCACATACTTTATCTGGAGTCAGATTAACATTAACACAATGTCTTGATTCTAATGTGTTCACTACTTTCAGTTATTAGTAGGGATGTGCGATACTCGAAAAATTCGTGCTGAGTATGAAACTTGTACTCGAACTCGGCTCGCTGCTCGCGTCCATACTCGAAAAACTCGAATCCGGCGAAAATCCGATAACTTCGTCAATTTTTGATCGATTTTGACATTCCAATATACCAAATTGATCGTCTCGACGAGGCTTTCCAGTGGTGCAGATTAAAAGTCAATAATTGAAACCATTTTCAAGTTCTATCCTTAAAACTGGAAAACCATGACCCACACAGTCAGCTAGGCACCATCTTTGTTCTTATTATCTTACCAAATTAAAGAGAAACTTGCAAACAAAATATTTTCATCAAATACTCGAATTCGGCTCGATACTCGATTCTTCTGTTGCAAACTCGGCTCGGCTCGACTCGAATTAAAATTGTTCTACTCGCACATCCCTAGTTATTAGATGGTCACTTCTCCAAAATTCAGCATAATACACAGTTAAACGTAATTTCCAACGTGATTCATGATAGGGAATGCCTATGCGTTGGCACTATGCCAGGGGGTGAAACTATCACCACACCACCAGACAATGCCAGTAATTTTTTTTGGAGGACAGATGATGTACAAAATTAGCCGGCCTCCGTGTCCGGTAACAAATTTTGGAGGAAAAAAATGAATTTTAACCGCATATGTCATTATGTACAATAATAAAAAATCCACGTAACTTCAATAGAGAGTGATGCTGGAGCTGGGATTACGCGTTACGGCCAAGTCATAGTGACATCATTGTTAGTAGGGCTCTCCACATGCCCTGGGGCTCAGGAGACTACACTGGGGATTAGGAGAAAAACATGGCTGGTAACCACCTTCAATATATCAGTAAAAAAAAAGTGCAACTGGATTACGTACATCACATGCCCGGTAACAAACGAAACAATGATCGTGAATTCAAATCAAGCTAGAATTCTTACTGTCTTTGACAGAAACGTTACATTTACTCTCAGGTTCTTGTGCTGACACAAGAATGGCCAGATAAAGATTAGTTATAGGGACATGACCTCTCGAAAATACGTCGGAACATTATACTGCGAGAGTTCGGAAAGTCTAAGCACAAAAATAAAGATGCACAATCTCACAACTAGAAGGAAATCAGTCCATATTTCCACAAATTTTCGACAGTTTGCCTGGAGGATGATGAAATATGTCTCCCAACTATCTTCTTCAGGCGCTATTTTGAGGTTTTGCTGTTGCTTTGGATCACATCAGTCCGTTTGTTTACATTCGAATCGCATGGCAGCCGTGGCCTTCGATGTTGGTTCCAGGCAAACTGTCGAAAATTTGCGGAAATTTGGACTGAATTCCTTCTAGTTGCGAGATTGTGTCTTTATTTTTGTGCTTCGACATGACCTCTCAATATTTTGGAATATCCCACGCCATAAATAGATTTTGCAGCATTTAGGTAGGTTTAAGTGAATGTAGCAAACCAACTGGCTCCCCTGTAGCAGAATCTGCACGACGATACGTCACGGATTTAGACGATACGGCTAGATTTAGATTAGGGGTTTGAATAATAACTCTGTAACGTGTGGTGCAGTGGCAAACCGGACCACTGCGCTGTGACTGAGGTTGGCACTAATGACCAAGCTGTCGACTCGCCATTAAGCCTCAATCCCCCCCCCCCCCCCACGTTCACGGATAGTTGAAGGCCGATGTGGACAAATTTGTGCCGTTTTTGACAATCTTTGACCGATTTTGACACCCAATACACCATTTTAATCGTTTCGGCGAGACCTTTCCATTGATGGAGTAGCCAGATCAGTAAGACAGAAAAACAAACATTTAACGGGGGCCTTAACTCCTCTATTTGACGATTTGACCTTAAATTTTGGAGGGAGTGGGTCGGCTGTATCTTCACGTGGGCGTTTAATTATTTAATACGCGATTTATGTTAAATTTGTGTTGCTTACAACTGCTCAAAAGTCCTTGATAAACTCCTGGTGAAGTCCTGAATTTTAGTGCAAGAATTTTAGTATGAGCGATGCTGTTGACAGCAAATAGGAACATTGTTGTTTACACTTGAACTGAACTGAACCATTATCGATTTTCATTGCAGTGTGTTCCCATCCAAGGGCGTGGTTTTGATGCCGGTGGATACAAATGCGACTGCGAACAAGGGTACGAGTATCCATTTGACTTAGCCACATCGTACTTCGATGGGCAGCTCATGGAAGCCGAATATGAGAAGATGTGGTTTGATCAGCCAAGTTGGTTTGATATACTGAAGTGCCGCATTGCAGCTGCACCAAGCTTTCAGGGAAATTATGTGGTTATGTTGACGATGGTTTTAATTGCAGTGTTTTTTACTGCGGTTTGATAGTTCTTTTTTTTTTTACATTTAGCTTGGTTTAAATTAGGTTTTAAAAAGTCGTTACTAGGACCAAGAGTTGGACATTGGGATAAGAATCCCTACATACTAAGGTCTATGTTGCCGCTCTCCACTAGTTGATACCACATGTAATTACAGTAGTCCAATAATTTTCTGTCAAATTTGTGTTCCGCCAGTCGCCATTAATTAATGGTTCTCACGAATTCTACTAAAAAAAGAATTAATGTAGATGCTTGGCTTGTTATTTTATTCGCAATTTTTCATGTGGGGGCGATGGCTCTCTTTAAGACTAGTAGCCTCACGCTTATTTTTCATTTCACAATTTACACGTCCTTGATCTTTGAAAGTCAATTTAATTTGTTCATGGGCCCTAAACTGTAGTTGCCTTACATTTGGGTCAGTATGGAATTTGCTGGTTAGAGCGTGATTGGTAAAAATCGGTAGTTGGTCAAAACTAAGAAAACAACCGTTTATAATCGACTGCTGATCGGCGTTTGTAAATATCAAAAAGCACAAGTACGCCAAGCTTTTTTCCTGCAAATGTTGCAGTTGCACGTGACTTGGCAACATCCAGATAATTTAAGAATGAAGAGCAACAATAGGTAAAATTTACGAATAATTACAGCTTCATTTATGCATTATATTGGTTAGTAAGACTGTCGGAATCAGTGATTTTTCCCATTGTGCCGGTTATTTTTTGACTGATTGGCTTTGTATCAGTTTGGTGGCAAAAAAAATAATTGATACTCCTTACTGATAGATTGGCTTTGTATTTTATCAGAATCTCAATTCAAGGGTAGAATATGACAACCCACTGACTGGTAAAACCAGGGCATTAAAAAAAATATGATTTGTTTTGAAGTTGTAGTAGTCTCTGGAAACTTGTTACATATCAGAACATTGGAAAATGTTACAAATTCAGAATGGGGTAATTTTACGAGTTCTTCAATTCTCCACCCGCAAAAAAAACTTGATTGCTATTCCTTACTGATTGTTAGCTTTGTACTCCATGTCAGAATTTCAACTCCAATTAACTATGACAACCCCGTGATAGGTAGAACCTGGGTGTTAGCAGTTGTGGTAGTCTCTGGGGTACTAGTTACACATCAGAAAATTTGGAAAATGTTGTGAATTCCGCATACTTTGTGTGTTAAATTTCGCATGTACTTCAAATCAACGTAGGTGTATAAAAGTCTTGCAGGACAATCCAATTTATTTTTGTTACTGGAAAGTACTATTTTTGTCTCTTTCATAATTTGTACTGTCCTACAAACTTTTTCAATTAGTGTATCGAGGGCTGTATTCTGAAGTACTATCTTGTTGAGATAAATCACAAATTGCTCTCAACAAGATGAGCAGAAGAAACGCAGGAGCTGTGATATTGTAGGATTACAGTCTTTTAATACAATTTAAACATTGTCACTTTGGAAAAATTCATAATAAAAGTTAAAAGCTACTAACCCTGTTACATTTGAAATTGGAAAATGCTCGAGACCCATTTTTTGGGGGGGGGGGGGGGTTTGAAAAAGATCGTTACCGCTCATACTGTGAAACAAAATAAATTATTTGCTGAGTAGATTACCTCCTTATATTAAGTACATTTTGTTGCATTTGTGTTGTAATCAGTTGGGAACAAGTGTGTGCGGCAAAAATAGTTACAGGCAGATGTGCTTTTTGGCAGTGAGATTAACACGATTCCTAAGCATTTATTGCATAAAGTGCATTTATTTTTTACAATATCGTTAAGGTTTTAGAAGCAGCTGCGAATATGTGCCTCGGTTAGCCATAAGAGTTGGATTGGAGAGGAAGCGTTATACAAACTGTGCGGTTTTTTTTAGGTGTTTTGTACATGGACACTGGTTGTAAGGATTTTTTCCTGTGTCTTCAGGTTCATTGTAACCGCTGTCGACTGTATATTTTGTGTAAAGGTACTGTAGAAAGGTACCGTACTACGAAGAGAATCTTTGTAAAATGTATTCGTCCGAGAACACTCGTCAAGATACGGTCCAACATTTTAAAATCTTTGTAGCTCCGCACAGATTTTCCTTCTATACCTGATAACTTTTTCAAGGCAGCTGTGAAAATTGTGATCTACTTTTAAGGTAAAAATGTTTTTATATTGTGGTTTTTGAAAACCCGTAGTGTGTCGTATGGAAATGTTTTCCAGTAATGAATTTTTTCTATGCACCCAGTGCTACAGTGATTGCATATTACAATTACGGATAGTGCAAATGAAATTTTGTGCACTGATAATAATTCACATTATATTGCGCATTGCGCAATTTTTAAGTTTTTGGGGACATTTACATGTACTTTAAAGTTAGTTTTAAAGTTTACGTCGAAAAATTATAACCAATCAGCTGAACATTAAGCTAATAAAGCCAGTCTGATTTTCTACTTGTATCTTTAAAAGTAGAAATCACACCTATTTTTAGTTATTTAAACAAATATCAATACAAGCCAGTAAGTGCCGATAGGCAAATAACTGCTGTATATACTCGATTCTAAGCGTAGACATCTTAAATTGAGTTTTTAAGAAAATTACAGTGGAACAGTAATTTTTCTCGAATGCAAGTTTCCGACCAAAAAAAAACAGTCACATTCTAAATCTACCAAAGTGTCTTGGATCCGAATGTAAAATTTTCTGATAAGGCCACTTAAAAAAAGAAAGTTGGTTTTCGGGCATTTTTTTCATGAAATCCGTGTGGGCGGGCGGGCGGAATTTTCCTTTTTTTGTCGGCCCTATTTTCCCGTACATTTTGGGGAATTATTTTTTATTTTGTGTAAACTAAAGACCACTGCCTCGTAATTCTGCTAACCACATGTCCATAAAATTATTTAACGACAAGAATGGTAATTTTATATTGCCATTTCTCAATAAGGATCATTTTTGATCTGTAACTGCTAATTTTGCCACGTCGTTTCTTTTTATTTCCCATCAAGAAATCGGTGCGGGAGGGCCTGAGAACCAACTTTTCTGTTTTTAATGGCCTAAAAGGTAATTTTTAAGTGTGGAAAAAATTATGTGATTTGTCTGATTTTGACTGGTGCCAGGATCAGTAGTTTTGCCTGTACGAAAAAAAACAGTAACTGGATGCTTGTTTTGAAGTCTTGTTCCTGGAAGCAGTTCGAACCAACATGTCGTAATTCTTTTGCTGGTACAAAATTTGTATTTCTCAGTTCTACACTTAAATATGATTTTATAAACGTGCCTTCACAAGGTATGGTTCCAATTAGTTTGGAAAAAAAAAATTTCTACTGTACTTTTATTCAGGAAAGTCCACTTTACATAACATTATGCCAGAAATAGTAGTTTACACTATTAGGCTCTCATTTTCTGGACCTTTTTTTTTTAAGGGGAAAACTTAGTGCTTTCATTCGAGTATGTATGGTCTATTAGCTTTAAAATTAAGAAAGGTGGAAATTTTCGAGTTATATTCTCTTAGGAAAGTTAACGATTCACCCTTTTAACACAGAAGAGCATCGTTTATTATGTTTGCTTTTCAGTACGTTAAAACAAGTTCTTAAGTAGGGGAAAAAAATCTAGCTGAAAGTGTATTAAAACCAAATACTGTATTTGGTTTAACATTCCATTTTATTTCGGTGTTTTGTGATTTGCAATAAGGAATCTATATCCTATTAACTTGTTTTTTTTTATATGATCATTTTACTATAAATTTATGTAGTTTTTAAATAATGTCTTTACACCTCCTCCGTCCATTGTTACATTTGACTGTAAATAGATTGTATTTTATACAAATAAATGTGAAAATAAAAGTAAAATTTCTATAAAACTTGAATTCTTTCTATTGTGTACGCCATCTTGAACATCATTATTTTAAGTTCGACACCAACAGTAAATGACTTCAGTGCAAAACACAAAGTAGTAGAGATGTGCAATATATATATTTTTTTTTAATTGCTAAAAATTCGAGGAGAGCCGAGTACCTCGGCTCGTTGCTTGCAGCCTTACTCAGAAGCGCTCGAAATCCGGTTAAAATATGATAAATTCGCTCATTTTTTTTACTGATTTTGACATTACAATATACCAAATTCACCGCCGCGACGAGAGCTGTCCAGTGGTGCAAATTACCTAGTAGCCCAAACCAATTTTTAAGTTATTTACTTAAAAACTGATCCTTCAAACACCACTGAAGCATCCAGCTGTCTGAACAATAGACTCCCACCAAAGAATAACGTTATAGCAATAGTCCGTGTGCATAAAGCGGTTAAATCAGTTCAGCGGTAGGCCTTGCTCAGTGCATAGCAAGTGGCACTCGGCCAACAACTGTGTTGGCAGCTATAGGACGAATGTTCATTCGCTTCATGTGATAGCTAGGTGCGCTCAAAGGATTAGCTTTGTGATGCGCCTTTTATTACGATAACAGCCATTACATCTCCCCTACCCGAAGTTTTTGTGTAGGCAAAGGAAGACCTACTGTATGACACCAAGCATCGCCCTGCCATGCAACAAGTTTGTAAAATTAATAGTGATCGTATTTATTCATACTTATTAAACAAACCATTGACATATTTTCACGAACCTAATAATTTTTAACTACTATCCTATACTTGCCTGTATTTTTCGCTTTCTGTTTCCTATGTCACAATCCAAACTTAAAGGAAGCGTAAAGTCCATGCATAGCGCTTTCACTAGGTTGTGTAATTGCTGCTAGGTGCCTCATCTCTTCCCGCCAAAATGCCTCACAATTCGTTCGGGACTCATGGCGTTAAAGTCATGTGTGTTTTTTGTCTGTGCGTTAGGCCTACTGAAATGTACCAATGCTAGACGTCTTTGCAGGTTGACTCTCACCCTTCTAATAGGTTTACGTTCATCAGGATGGCCAATGAGCTGGTTCTTGGGATTTTTGTTGGCTATACATTCGGGTTTGGCCTCGATGACAGTGGAACCCCAATTTCCCTATTCATCCAATTTCCATATTGTTCTTCTTGACATCCCACGAACTCGTCGAATGATGCCCCTCATCAGGTTGCACTTAGTAAGTATAGTTAAGTAATATGTTTGGCGCTTGCCCCGACGTGTTCCCCCGTTTATTGGCCCCTCTCTTCTCCGTGTGGTGTTTCCTTGATTTCAGTGGCAACTCGTTTGGCCCTACAGTAGCGTGGTTGACTGCAGCTGCATGCCATGGCCTAGACAGTTTGAAACAGTAAAATAAAGTGGACGCTGTTTCCTTTGAAAAAATTGCGACTGGTACGTTTTTTGACGATTCAGGCTTAATTCCATGAATGTTGTAAATCTGGTTGTACCAGATGGCTTCGTCCTTTTGTGCCTTAATGTTCCTGACAGTGAGGGAGGAGCACCTTGATGTTGGTCTGACGGGAGGGTGTGTTGCGAATGCATTTTGGGATGGTTGGATAAAACTTGAGTCAGCGACGGCACCGTGAATCATCCTTTGCGTGCGTAGTATTAAGAGGTTTCCCGACTTTAAGACATGGTTTAGTTTTGCGGGTAGATTGCAACCATTGTCGTAGGTGGCCTAGGATTGCGAACACAATGCTGTCACATCTACCTGTGTCATAGTATTCCCTACGCCTGTCAGTTCATCACGTGACTTTCTGTCGTTCTGGGCCCAGTCGCTTTACGCTTCATTGCACTTGCTGCTGCCGGGTGCTTGCTCGCATTTGTTGGTCGCAGGTGCCATTGCCACTCATGACCAGGATTTCGGAGTTGGGTAGACGTTTACGTCTGTCTAGGCATTTATTTGCTCCGTGTGAATTTTACCAACACTTAGTAGAGCTCTGTTTATTGTAAATCTCTTACCTACTTTTCATGTTTCTGTGAGTATTTATTTTGTTACTGTGACTTGAATGTATTACAAGCCTATGTAGTCTCACGTTTGTTTCCTAAATATGCCAGGATGGTTCTGATATTTGATGAACTTTCCCAAACGTATGACCTTGTGACATGGGTATGTCTACCTGTGTGACAGTAGTTCGGGAAATCCCCAGTGTTCAACTGATATAGCCGCAGGACGAGATTTCGTTCGTCTACCGCTGTGACAGCTGTTCAGGTTACCCCCAATGTTCAACTGATCCAGCCTCTATCTTGACACTTCTGTTATTACGACACCACATACTTGCGACTTGCCCCCCTTCCTTCCAGGTGGTCGCAGTCATGGATGCTGTTGCAATCACTTGAGGTGTCAAGATGAGGCAATCGTCTTGTGATTATATCACTAGAATATTCAGTTGTGTTCGTCTGTGCCTCCTGCCCCCGGCATGGGCCCGCTGTCCCGAAGTTAGCACTCCCACTGTCAGTTGCCGCTATTCACCTGCTGTCTGTCGTAGTCGCAATCTCCAGTCGTAGTTGCATGTTGTAGTCCTGTTGTTGTCACTGTCGCGACCAGGTGGGAATTTCAAATAGAATTTGGGCTGCGATCTTTGTCAGCCTGCATTGCCTAAGCGTCACTCACATGTCTCTTTCTTGTCTTGCATGTGGTTTTTGGGTACCAGCAAGCAGCTCTTGCAGATGTCTTGCCAGATTGCGACGTGTTACCCATAACGACTTCCGTTGTGTGGCCTGCACAATTTTGTTTATGCCACTTTTCAGATGGAGTCGCAGGTTTTGTAACCGGTGGTTCTTGCTTTTGTTTTGATCCACAGCAACTAATTTTCCGTCCGTGTTCCGTTTGAATAGTTTCATGCTTGATGTCGTTCTTGTGATATCAATCACACATATGAAACATGATGAATTTGGTTAGATGTTGTGAAGGCGTTTGTTTTGTGATTTTTATGACCGTGGTTCATTGAGTTGGTTTACCATGATTTTTGAGCTCCCTTGTTTCTTGTGCCCCGGTAATTGGGGCGCCGAAGTTTGTATGACCATTGATCTCTTGAGTGCACTACCACTGTTTTATTCCGTGGTAGTGCACTCACACTTTCACCCACAGTACTTGGCTCGATGTGTTGCTGGACCGCTGCGTTCACACTGGGTGTTGTGTTGTTGCAACCCCCCCTCCACCTCACCTTCAGAAGTCTTGGAGGGTTCTTTCTTGAAGGTTCTGTCACTGGTGCGATACATCGCAATGAGTGCTCGACACCTGTTCTCTTGTGTTTTGGATTTCCTCGTTTCAGGTTTAGGGGGGCTGCCTCGTTGTTGGTTATGTTTGCCGGAGTTGGGGCATGCGCTGCTTTGCAGTTTGCCATGGCAGTCAAAGCATTGCTTCATTTTGTCTACCCTGATTTCATACAGTGGAATGTAGGCGTGTTACCAAGCGTATATCGCATTTTGTGCTAGATGCCAGATTTACTCTTAAGCAGTCCCGGTGTTATGCTATGGTCACAAATTTTGTGCTGTGTCCTCCTAGGACGGTCTGGTTCCTCACCCATTCCTGTCCAAGGTTACTTGGTTACAGGAGTTTTGCTCGTTGGCCGATTTAGGGAGGTACCATATCTGTGCGAGGGACTCTCCCCCCACTTAACAGTACTGGTCCGTTGTTCATTTGGCGAAACACTGACTTTGGCCACGGTGAAGCTTCCGTCATGGGGAGGTTTGTCTTTTTGCATTTGCCGATTGATTTGTCAAGCCCTAGGGATGTGTGAGCTCTGGCCTGTTTGTTGGGTAACCTGCTCACTTTATTCGTGGTTGAAATTTTGTTCGGCCGTGACTTGGCCCTGCTCCCACACACAGTTCTGGCCGTTTGCCATGTCTGGTGGATTTCCCTTTGTCGGGGTCTCATTTCACTGTGTGGTTTGTGTGGCACTGTGGCTATCTGGACTGCTTCACCACGAGTGGGGTGGGTGCTACTGTCCTGACGTCGACACAACATTTTGCCTCATCCTCTCCTGTAAGTTGGATCCTATTGGACACTCTTGATTGGTTTCTTCCAGTGTAAGGTGGACACAAGTCCTCTATGTTAGAGACACTGCTGGTTCTTTCGCCTTTCTTTGGCGACCTATACTTGTCAGTTTTTGAGCCGTATGGTTGCGAATTACCAGAGGTGGCTTTCAGTACCTCCTGTACTGATGGTATGTTTCTCTCTACACCGCTCGACGCCCTCAGCTACTGCCATTTATTTCCTGGCAGCTGTTGCTAAATTTTTAACCTGTCACTACAACGACTCCGTTCTCTCAAGTTCTTTTCGTGGATGTTGTAACTCATCCTTGCCTACTCAGTACTTGAACTCTCCCGGCTGTGTTCACTTTACAGTCTTTGGGCATCGCGTGGTATTTTCAGGGGTGTATAAAATTCTTACCGGTCAAAATTTCTCACGAAATTTTCCTTTATATTTTTCAAATTTCCACAGCCTTTCATTGTGTAGGCAAGTCATTTTTTTTTTGTGAATTTCCACAGTTCTCTGAAATTTTCCACGCACCTCGTTGGGGCGTTCTGTACTCCTGGGTATTTGATCTGTGGTTAACTCAGTGACCGTCTTGGATTCTTTTGGAGGTGTGGTGTTTATTTTGGTGCATATGCTGAGACTTGGGAGTGCCTTTAACCTTAAGATTGGTTAGTGTAATGATATACCGATATGTTGTTGCCTTGGGGTTATTCTCAGGATTCCTCCGCTTCCCTTTTTCGGGAACACCTAAGATATCTTCACAATGTGGTTAACATGGGAACACCTAAATTCGAGGCTCATGGCCCATGACATGTTCGGCCAGTGGGAAATTTTAAGAAGGTGAACTGAGTCACGGATAGTAATGGATGCACCCACGGGGCTTGCCACCAACGACCATGTGTTGGCCCTTCTGCTTGCTGTCATGGGCTTGTTTTGCTTATACTTCAGTGCTTTCTTCCCTTGTAAGTCTTTTGGGGTTACTCAGGTGCCCCCTCCCCCTTCATTTGTCTGGGCGGTCTATAATGAGATTATTGACATTGGACTTTGAAACAGTGAATTTCATTGTCAGGTGTCTTGGAAATCTTTGTATTTCGTGGCGGTTGTCATCTCTTGACAGGTAATGAAACCACCGTCTCACACCAGGCTGATTCAAGCCTTTGGAGTACAGCAGCCAAGGCCACGTCACCTCTGTCCAGCATGGAGTATTTTGCTTGTCCTTCACAGCCTCTCGGATCTCGATATGAGCCATTGCACAAGGAATTTCTTGCCAAATTGATGGTGAGGTCGGCGTTTCTTTTGGTAATGGCGACTGCTGCGAGGCAAGGGGAGCTCGCGGCCCTTGTATGCGGAAGAGGATCACAAATGATTGGTTTAAGGTCGCTTTCTTGACACCACCTTCTTTCAGGGCCAAATGACAGAAGCGGACGAGCCCCCTTTCCTGATCATTCTTAAAAGATCTTACTCTGCTGGCCCATCCTTTTCTCCAAGGCTGTGATGAAGGGTGTTGTAGAACTTCAACCGGTTCGTAAACGTTCGTTGACTAGTGGAGGGCGGCAGTCAACCACGGAAGCCATTGTTCGTCGAGGTGGGCAAGGTGATGGATGAACAGACTCGGGAGGCGGTCGCGTCCAAGGTATCTTGATTATCTTCTCTCTACACTCGCGTCTGCCCTCATTGCCTCCTGGATCTGCCAAGTGTTTATGGCAGCTCATGCTCCCCCTACTTTTATGGAGTCAGTTGCCATGACGACACTTGCATTGGGAGTAATACTGTGCAGTGCTCGAAATGGAGTGATAATATTAAATGATTACTAGGGCAGATGACCATGGTTACTGTGTCATGGATATCTTGAATGTATGGCTAAGGTTACCTTGTATGTGTGCATGCCTGCTGGTAAGCCAGGATTTACTGGAATTTATGGCAATTAAACAGAATTTAATGGAATTTATTGAAATTGGAATAATTGCTTTTTCTCGTAGTTTACTTAATTTTACGATAAATCTAAGGAAC